>PITA01000966.1:0-206340 GCA_004023965.1 Spilogale gracilis
GGGGGTGCCCCTAGGCAGACATGCTTTTCGATGAGGGAGATGAGACATGAAAGGACAGTCCTGCAGAGCACAGTGACTGTTATTACTGAGACTTAAATAACATGCTGCTTCACCACTGCCCCCTCCTAAAACCCAGCATTTCCTCCCAGAGAAGGATCAGGGTACATAGCTACACACCACACAGAGAATCACTTAGGGCCTCCGTGATACTCTAGAAAGAAAACTCATTAAGCATGACATTTTTTCTTCCGAAGTACAGAAGAAAGGCCCTGTTTACACCTTTTACCAGTGTTTACATTGCTCCTAGTGATCTAGTGTCGGGTGAGCCCTAATCTGTTTTTAAATACTTAGGCAAACAAATTCTTCCAGGAGTAAATCTGGATTAGTTTTGCTTCACTTCCTGGTACATGTGAGTGACCCCAGAGTGACCCCCGACCTTTTCATGCGGAGATTTCCAGGACTAACACTGGGCTATAGCCGAGACCCCACCCCACACCCCACCCGGGAGGCAGCGCGCAGCCTGTCCCCACTTGGGACAAAATACAGGCCCCGGGCAGGTGAAAGACAGAATGCTCCAAACAAACCGTGCTTCTCATGGTACTAAAAAAACTCTTACTTAAAACGTATTTAACATACGTTGATGCATTTCATAAATCACCAAAGAGAAGGAGCAAAACGTGAACGCAATGAAAAGAGACAGTGGTGAAGGATGCGTCCAGATTTTCAAGTTCCAATTTGCTAACTCGTTTTTGGGGGGTAGGCATTAAAATCAGAGCTGTTTTATTCTGCTCTGGTGGATTTTAATGCGCATTGCCAAATCACGCAGGGATAAAACGGAGAACGGAACAGGGTAACCATCATCCTCACTGTAATTATCCAATTCTGTATTTAATATTCAGACGCCCCAGCCACAGACTGAGGACAACCCGCAGCTTCAGAGTCCTGTCCGTCCGGGAGCCAGTGTGACCCCCAGGGAAGCGAGGGGGACTTCCTGGCTAGGGGTCGGGTCACCCCACAAGCAACCTCACCTGCCTTCACGGAAATTGACATACGTCTCAACGACTGTCCTGCTTACGTCACAAAGGCACGGCTGCATGCTATTTTAGGAGCTTCTTCAGAAGAAAGACTGTCGCGCTGTGTGTGTGAAATTAGGACTGGGGTCTTGGAGAGGGTTCCTGCGAGGGAAGGCCTGAGGCCTGCACTCTTCACAGCTGGCCAGCTGCCACCCTGCAGAGCTGAGGGACCTGACTACCAGCAGCAGCGCTGCCGAACCTCCCGGACTCAGAGGCAGAGAGCAGGCTTGGGGGCTGTGCCTGAATGAGCACTGCCAGGGCTTGGTGGGGACTGCCCCTTCCAGCCCCACTGCCCCTGGTCCCCCCGCAGTGTCTTCACGTGTGGCTTCTGTCGTGTGTTGGAGCCACGGTTCTTCATCAAGGCTCCCTTGCTGTTTACAAACAGAAGCTTCCCACACTGGCTGGTGGCCCCGCAGGACTGCCCGGCCTCAGTGGTTTTCTGACACCAGGAGGGCCGAGAAAGCGAAGGGCACCACTGGGCTTTGTGCCTGTCCCAGGCGGCCTCCAGCTGGTAGGAGCAGAGAGCTTGGACAGGGGCACATGGGTTTTGCTAATTCAGGAAGCCCTACTTGTGCGCAAGCACTTGCTGTTATCCTGAACCCAGGTCCCCTGGTCACCGTGCACCCTGGCACCCGAGGGTGTAACCTTCATCCCGTGTGTTTCCACAGTGGCTGGGGGGCGGGAGAAGAGAACCGCCAGGAGCTATAAGGCCCTGGGTTTTGGCCATGCAGACGGGGCATCTATGTGACTGCTTGGTTCCTCCTCGTGGTGTCACCCTCCACACCTTCGGGAACCCCCAGGGCCCGGTTTTCCTCGTCTGTAAAGTGGGCACAGTGACGCCTGCCGTAGGCAGGGGGATCTCAGTGTCTCTAATGACGCACAACTGCTATCGAGCACCTGTGACCGCACGTGCGGGGCTGATGTGAGGGACAAACGGGGGGCTGACGGCACGGGGGTCCACGGGGTCAAATGCCTGCTGGATGCTTTAGGGTTCTAAGTCTGGGCTGTCGACCCCCTGGGGAGGGGGCAGTGGGGGTCCTCAGCCAGGGCCCTGACAAGCCCACTGGCATGCTAACATGGATGCTGGGAGAGGGGTGCACGGCTGGTGTGAAGGACCTGGTGACTGTCGGGGTGTCTGGGGCCGAGTAAGGTTAGCCCCGGCCCACAGCTCTGAGACGTCTCATGTCTCTTCCTGGGTGCTACGGCCTCAACTGTGTGCCCCCCAAATGCATATGCCGGAGCTCTAACCCGGATGTGCCTGCACTTGGAGACCAGGCCCCTTAGGAGGTCACTGAGGTTCAGTGAGATCATAAAAGCGGGGCCCGACTCCAGTGGGGCTGGTGCCCCTGAAGACGAGGAAGAGACACAGGCATCTCCGTGTGTGTCGGCACCGCATGCAGGCCCAGACGGACCCTCACTGGAAACCGACCCTGGCACTTGGCCTTGATCTTGCGCCCCCCAAGCTGTGAGGAATCCATCTCTGTCATTATATCGCCCGCTCCGTGGTCTGTTCGGGCAGCCGGCCCGACTAACATCCTGGAGGACCACGGTCTCCGTCAGTGTCACCTGGCTCCCGTGCCCACATTTACCACGTGAAAGACGGACACTCTGGTAACGACTCCTTTGCTACGAATATTCTGTCTAAGACCATTTGCCCCAAGAAACCAGGATGCCAAAGCACAAATACGCTAATTGTTACTGTGATGTCCCGATCTTACTTCTGGGACCCCCGCTTGTCTTGGCCGAGCCTCTCATTTTCCCCAAGGAAGGCCAGTTCAAGAGCAGCCTAGCAGGCAGTAGATCACTTCACCTCATTCCAGTCCCCTGGAGGCCCGCGGCTCACAGCCTCCGTTAGCTAATGAGCTAAAAAATGACTTATTGGCACGGCTGGCCGTCAGCAGAAAGAAGGAGGCCCAGCTCCTCATTTGAGCCCCGTGCTGACACACCTTTAAATAAATCAACTGCACGGGAGCAAGAGAAAATGAGAGAACAGGCAACTAATCAGAAGAAAGACACTGACCCAATCCCCAAAAATAAAAAGAAAAGATACAACCGAAGGTGCAGTAGTCAACAATCTCCTCTCTTCCTGCCTGGAACGAAACCCCTTTCTGAGGGGGCCCGCCCCCTCCTCCTGCCCGGGGGGCCAGGCATTGGCCCGGTGCGCGAGCCCAGCCGCAGCTCGGCCAGGTGGAGCCCCAGTCCCCGGAGCTGTGCGACCATAGAGTCCTACGGGGTCTGCTGGGCCAGGATGGGTTCTGGTCCCGCGGCCTGACAGACAAGGCGTGCCACACTGGACCTTGATGTGGCCAAGGCTCCGTGTGCCCCCCAAAGATGACCCCTGGGACACGTCCACCTGCGGCCTGCCACCACAGTGCCGGGCGGACGGGAACAGCCGCCTGCGCCAGCAAGGGGCCCGGGCGCAGCGGGTGAGGGGCGGCCTCTGAGTCCCAGGAGCACGGGCTGTGGTGCCGACTGGAGGGCTCCTGGTCACGCTGGGCTCATGGTACATGCTCTCACAAAGGAGCTACATATCAAACACCGAGCAAAACGCATGTGTGATGGCAGAGGTGGGGCTGTAGTTTGAGAAATGGGGAGAAAAAGGACAGGCCGTTTCCTGAAATGCTTCAGGGAAAAAAGACATGGGTCAGTTTTGTACCAAGTTTCAGAAGAGGAGGAAGGGCGGCTGGGCTGCAGAGACCCTGGGAGTCCGGAGTCGTCCGGGCAGGACAGGCCGCAGCCACTCCCTCTGGCCTGGACGGGACCGGGTGGAGGCAGAAGGGCTTTTCCAGGCACGCATGCCCTGTAAGCGAGAGCGGATGCTGATGCCATCCTGCCGGTGTGGCAGCAGTCGCTCCCAGGGCCTGTGGATAGGAGTGCGAGTGACGCATGGGTGGCGGTGGGGGCAGCTAACTCGGCGGGCGGCGGAATCCAGGCTAGAGTCAAAGAAAAGAGGATCAGGGGCGCCTGGGGGGCTCAGTCGTTGAGCGTCTGCCTTCAGCTCAGGTCATGATCCCGGAGACCCAGGGTCGAGTCCCACATCAGGCTCCCTGCTCAGCGGGAAGCCTGTTTCTTCCTCTCTCGCTGTTTTTGTCAAATAAATAAACAAAATAAAATAGAAAAGATGATCAAGAAGAGGGTGGGGCAGGGACAGAAACAAGCACTCTGGCTTGTGAAGGAAGACGAGCTGGGCCTGGGTCGTGGGAGGTAAGGCTTTACTGTGGGGTCTGGGACCAGGACCCAGGGCTGGGGCTTCTCAATGGGTATGGGCTGCACTGGGCTCCGTCTGGGGTCACGGGTCCAGGCATGGGGGGAGGGCCCCTGCGCCCGGTGCTGGCGGACCCCTGCAGAGCTCAGCTCTGAGGGAGACACAAGGTTCCTGACGAGCTGGAGGAGAGTGGGAGAGAAGCGTCTGGAAGTGAAGAATGCAGCCAGGGCAAGACATAGAGGGTGCTGAGGAGTATGATGGTAAAGACATCAGCTGTGAGGGTCACCTGTCCTTGGTAATGGAGGGGGTGTCCTGGGAAGGGCTGGGGGTCCCCAGCACCAGGCGGGCGTTGCCCCAGCCGTGAACAGAAACGCTGCCATGGGAGGTGTCCCACATGAACCCGCTAGACCACCGCCCTCCACCTTTTTGCTGCTGTGCAACAAGCCCTGAGCCCCTCATCCTCTCTTCGCCATTGTTTACAAGTCAGCGTGAGCCACGGGGGGCTTTCGGTGGTGGGCCTGTGTGCATGTGCCTATATACAAGGCGAGAGTCACGACTCCGATGGCCTGACTCTGTCGCGCAGACTAGGAGGTGACCGCTCAGGCCACAGCTGCCCTGTGCAGGCGCCTCTCATGTGTCAGCCGTTGGGCTGCGCTTTTCATGAACGACCTGTTTTCACTCTGACGATACCTGGTGATGCTCGTGGGTCTTACCCTGTTTTAGAAGGGAAGAAGGTGACCCCAGAGCGGTGAAGACAGCTACTCTGGGTCCCCCACTTGTGAGAGCCAAGCAGCTGACCCCAGGGGTCACAGCCCGAGCTCTTCCTCCAGGCTCCGCTGCCTCCCAAATGAGGAGACCTGACCCGGGGTCAGCGCCCGGGCAGCGGGCTTCCAGCCGGGCCTGCGGCGCTGCTCTGCCCACGGTCTCTCTTTGGCCACCTCAATACCTGCTCCTTCTCTGCAGGGAAGGGTTAGGTAATGAGTCACCCGATGAGGCAGTGTGAGGCACACGATGGTGTCTAAGCGTCATCGACGTAAAACAATGAGTTTTGCTTGGTTCCTCTAGACGGCCGGGTGCAGCAGCCCCATGCAGCAGGCGGCTGTGATCCTGGACGGTGCAGGTGATCTAGAACATTCCCACTGCTGCTTTGGTAAGACAGCGCCATTCCAGGCAAGCTGTCCTTTCTTCCCTCCCATTTTTTTTCATATAAAAACTATTTGGCATTAAAAATACAGAATGAAGAGAATAGGAAACCACACAGAGGTGAGAACAGTGAGCACAGATGCCAGGCGCTGTGACAGGAGGGCAGTGAGGTGAGGGGCCCTGGGCGGCAGGGCCCCCCAACAGCTGTGTCCAAGAGGGCCCTGGTCACCATTGGGGGGACCTGGAGAGCGGGGAAGAGCCAGGCTAGCCACTGTCCTCAGAGAGTGTCACCTGCACACCGTGCCCCCGGAACTGCCATCGGCTGCATCCTAAGTCTGGCAGGGAGGGCTCGGCAGGATGCCAAGGGGGACAAGGTTAATGGGCTGGATTCCCAGAAAAGGCAGTTTTTAGCAAATAACTGCAGAGTTTCTGATCGGCTCTTGGCACTGTTCTTCAGCACTAGGGGAGGCGAGTTGTGAGGGGCACAGAACCCCACGCAGTGACCAGATCCCCTACCGGCTCCTCGAGGACCCATGACCCTTGGGGGATTCGGCCCCAGCCTTCCACTCCACACGAACGAGACCCTCCCTGGATGCCTTCATGTGATGCACACTGGCAGTGGCCCTTCCCGAAAGGCCCCTCTGTGTCAAGTCTAATGTGTTCATTTTTATGGGAACCTCTCCCTCCAAATGTTAAGAGGCCAAGAACTTTTTTGGGGGGCCTGTCACTTGCCACATTGTTCTTTTGGGAAACATCTCTCTTCCGCCTTCATGGGCTAGGAGAGGATTTGTCAACACGGATTTTAAAGGAGATTCTGGAGCAGAGAATATGGGAGTGAAGGGCTATCCTTAGCAGCGAGGAGGCGACGTGCTGGGCTTATGCAGGACCGGTGACAGAGGTGACAGTGATGGGAGAGGGAAGACAGGGCTAGCTAGCAGCAAGGAATTTCCAAAGTGTCTTTCTGCCTCAAGCAAAGCAGGAACTGGGAGGGAGGCACAGAAGGGAGGCTGGAACAATGTGTTAGGAAAACCGCGGCTTCCTCTCTCTGCAGGGGAAGACCCAGCCCGCTGCAGGCCGAGCACTGAGCCCTTGGCCGCCGCGGCACGCATGCCTTCTCTCCCGGCCGCGTTGCTAAGGGAGGGCAGCCAGCAAAGACCGATGGATATTTATTCCTTAATTACCGAAAGCTTTTAAGAAACTGGCCACTGTAAATCCCACATGCAGAGAGCAAGAGGCAACGGACAAGGATTTATGCTCATGGGGCAAAGACAAAATAAATATCCCGCCTGACTTCTGATCAATATTATGAGTGTTTTTGCCAACCTGAAGGGTGTTTTATGAGCTCGGAGGAACAGAAGAGAATCATTATTAATTAAATAAAGTCAACTGTATTAGGCTTATTACTTCTGTGAGTCATAGGTAAGAGTGCCCAGCTGCAGGTGTTGGGGTGGGTGCCGTCCCGGGCAGCCCAGGAGGTGGGACCACGTGCTCAGGTGCACTGCCTGCCCGGTGCACGCTGGCTCAGGTCCCCTTCCACCTGAAGGCAGTGGATGAAAGCGCTAGTTACCATGAGCAGAGTGGGGTTCCACCCCCACACCTCAGTCCGGGGTTCCGGCTGAGTCCTGGGGCCCCGGTGGTTTTGCTGTCATTAGCACTGGGCCCCCCAACACCGGTCTGTTCGGAGCCTGGCGAGGCGAAGCAGAAATGCGCTTCGGGCCACGAGCAACAGGGTAGATGCAATGTCATCCCTCTCAAGTTCTGGGACGGCCTACAGGGATCCTCCTGGGAAATCTCAAAGTAGGCGTAAAAGGATCAGGCTGGGTCACAAGCTCGAGGTGGCCCAGGGAGGGGGAACATCTGGCTAACTATGGACCAGACGCGGCTCAATCCTCACAACCCGCTGGTTATCTATGATGGGCTAGACAGTCCCAGAGAGCAGACCTGGGCACCTCTGGGAGGGCCACGGTGGGCCCGGGCACCCCTGACCAGGCAGCCTCCCTCTCTCCTGGGCCTCCATTTCCCCCTGGAGAGGCTGGGTGATTTAAAGGGCTACTGACTCTGAAGTTTAAGGTCCCACAGGGACATCAGCTTGAGAGGTCATGGTCAATGATGGGACAAAGGCAGGCATTGCCTCACTGAGCTGGGAGAGCCCCACACCGCTGGGCCGAACGTCCACCCAGGCCTTCCTCCTCTTGCTGGGTCCCCTGGAAGGCAGAAGGCAGGCCTCACCTGGCTTCCCATTTGGACAACACATGGCACCCCCAGGTAGCCACTCCCTTGGCTCTCAACCTTCCATGGGGGGCCCCGTACGCTCTCACTGCCGTATGCAGCAGCCACTGTGGGGCCTTGCCGGGGCCACTCCCACGTGACCTGGAGACGCCATATTGCCACCAGTGAAGGTGGAGTCCGAGGCCCAGCCTGCGGCCCTCTGAGAGTGACCTGCGCTGCCTTCTCAGGTTTCGTGGGTGGGAAATGAATTCCAGAATGGGAGAATCTGCTCATGCTTAGGCTTTCTGGTCCCTGGGATCACAGCATGGACCCCAGGGCCCACCGCCCTCTGACCATGAAGTGCCCACTTGCGAGACAACCAGTTAGGGAGGTGGGTGTGGCTGGGCGGGGCAGTGGGGCCTGTCCTCCCGGAGCCCTGGACAGAGCTGGGGTCGGCTGGTGGGGGCTGGCCCTGGAGAGGGGAGAGCAGGCCCAGGGGCAGGTAGAGGGGAAGGGTGGGCACTGAGGGCAGCTCAGAGCACGTCTGATTTTCAAGAAAATCCTTCTGAAAACTTGGGATACTATGAAAGAAAGTCAGCACGCCCAGACTGTTCCGGAAGCAGCCCCGGTGTTTTTATTTTCAGGACTTCCCTCCATTTTCTCACCTGTTATAAAACAACCCAGCAAAACGTGGGAAGTTGAAAGGAAAAACCACTGTAGTGACGATCACCTGAACTCACAAAGGCTCACAAACTCTCAGCGTCTCTGCTCCCATGCCCTGCTCCCTCCCGGCATGCGCCCTTGCTCGAGTCTTAGCAGACGCCTTTATTATTCTGTTGAAACTAGTCTGACAAATTAAGTGTGTGAATTAATTTGCACATCGAGTGTGTTTTCACACCGTGATCACAGCTCAGCCACAACAGCCACGAACACACTGCATGCTTCCACACATCAACAGGAGAAAAACTGTGAACAACTGTTTTAGAGCATAAATCCCGATAAATCTGTGCCAAGCTAGAGGGAGCCTGAGCTACTCAGGTGAGGCGGTCCTCGGTCCCGCGTAATGTGGCATGAAACGGGACGCGCCTCAGCAGCCCTCGCGGCAGCCCTGGTGGTAGGACCCCCATCACAGCGAATTAAGTTCACCATAACAGTGGCTGATGGGATCCGCTTTGGAACATATCGCATCATAAACAGATAAGGGAAGAGAAATGGCCCTTTTCCTCCGCTCAGAATACTGTAAAATGGATTTAAAGCCTTAGCTGTGTGCTCCAGGGCCCTTTAAACACCAGGGAGCAGGGACTCCAGGGCTGTTCGTAAATGCAAAACCAAGGGACAGGACGGAGTAAGTGCAGAGGGCCAGGCATGACCTGCCGGGAGCCGGGAAGGCGTCGACACCTGCGAGTGGGGCGGAGCTCTGCGGAGGTTCCAGTACAGATGGCCGCGTGGCTGGAAGAGCCACAGCCGTTAGCGATCTAATATTTTTAAAGACCTAAGACGAATGATCCTGAACAATAAAGAGTCTTCTTAATGTAGTTTTCCTTTTAAGTCTGGGGGGAAGGTAGGGATTGGAATAGTCGTGTGGTTTCTCAACGGCCACACAAACAAAACAATAGTAACAAGAACAAAACAGATTTTTTTAAGGGGAAATGCATTCCAGAGGGTACGCAGCAAATGGGAAAGGCATTTGAGTTTGCACGTTAATTTTTTTTTCAAAATATGAAAACAGAAAAGCATGCTGAAAGATCCCAAGCAGATCGGCCGTTGGCTTGACTGACAAGCTGGGGACAGTGGGCCTGGCCTGCCAGGCCCCTTCATACCGGCCAGCATGGACTCTATCTCCACGTAATGGCAATAATCTATCAAAGACTAGATGTCCCTCTTGGAGAAAACCCAACAAAGGAGTAACAGCTGTTTTTTCTTTCTCAACTGATCTTAAATATTGAAAATATTAGACCCAATCTACATCCCCACTACCAGGTACTCTTTTTTTCTGAGTTTGGTCACATGTGAGTGTAGAGGTGATTTTGGGAATGAGTCACGGCCACATAGATGTAAATTCTCTAGAGTAAGGAAAGCATGACTCTTTAACAAGCTAAAGTTAATTCTTTCATGAAAATCACCAAACATCTATCTAACCAATTGGATCAAGAGGCAGAAACTGGTCAGATGTTTTATTTTCCACAATTGACACAGCATTTAATCTGCCCAACGTCACTGTCTTTGATGAGGCAACGTGAGAATTCTGCCTGCTTTATTTTGGAGAGCGAATCCTAGAACAGTGCTACAGAGAAGACATCGGGGCTTCACTAGCCCAGGCTGGCTTCATGGGCGTGTCAACTCTGCACACACGGGCCCTGGTCCGGGAAGAAGTCCACGCTTGGTCTAATGTTCCACTGTTTTGAAATTTATGATGGTTCCCGAACAAAGCCCCACAGATTCCCAAGTTGGTTCTGGATAAGTCTAGTTGCTTTAGATTAATCGATTTTAGAGAGAGTGTGTGTGAGCTGGGGGGAGGGAGAAGGAGAGAGAATCTGAAGCAGACTATGCACTGAACAGAGCCCAAATGGGACTCGATCTCAAGACCATGAAATCATGACCTGAGCAGAAACCAAGAGTTGGATACTTAAACAGAATGAGCCACCCAGGTGCCCCCTGGTAGTCCAGTTGCTTTAAAGCATCAGATGGTGGGGCGCCTGGGTGGCTCAGTTGGTGAATGTGTCTGCCTTCGGCTCAGGCCATGACCTCAGGCCCCCTGCTCAGTGGGGAGTCTGCTTCTCCCTCTTACTCGCTCCCTGCTCATGCACTCTCTCTTTATCTCAAATAAATAAATGAAGTCTTAAAAAAATAAAGTATCAGTTGGTGGCAAAGTTATCTCTGGTTCACTGAGAAGTGGCAAAACATGAACCACAGAATGGAGCTTTCATAAGGCTGAATTCATGCATTTGTAGGGCACTTCGTTTTCTGAGGTTACGTCCTTCCTGTCTTCTGGATGCTAACGTTCTTTTATGAAATGATGGATGGTGACAACAAACAATTTATTATATGTCCTTAATATGACAAAGGTAGGAACCAGCTACCCTCCATCTTAACTGGGAAGCCCTGGTCCACCCAGCCCCTCTCTGCAGAGAGCCTTGCCCAAAGAGGCCCTGCTCACTGACGTAGCGGCAGAGAAGAGGGGAGCCCTGTGCCCCCATGAGCATGCCCTTCCTCCTCTGTCCTCACGCAGTAATCCTACCCCTGGAGGCCTCTAGAAAAAAGGGTTTCTATGAGACACCTAACACTCCCCATTTAAATGAGTCAAAAATCTAGGATCGGGGAAAAGAGCAAGGCAGTTCCTCAAAAGGTTAAAGACAGTATTACCGCGTGACCCTCGAGGCTGCTTCTGGGCGTATCGGCAGAAAAACTGAAAGCGGGACACTGAAGAGTTACTGGAACATCCATGTTCACATCAGCATTATTCACAAAAACATGGAAGCAACCTGAGTGTCTATCAGCAGACGAGTGGATAAGCACGACAGGGTCTATCCGGATGGTGGACTACTGCTCAGCCACGGAAGGGAGTGGAACCCTGTCCCAAGCTGCAGCACTGATGAGCACTGAGGACACCATGCTGAGCAAAACAAGCCAGCCACAGAAGGACAAATACAAGCCCTCTTCCACGGGGTACCCAGAAGAGTTAAACTCAGAGACAGAAGGTTTGGAACGGTGGGCATGGGGCGGGGGAAGGGGAGGCGAGTTCATGTTTCATGGGGTCAGAGTTACAGTGTGGGAAGGTGTGAAAGTTCTGGAGATGCTGGGGATAATGGCCACGAAATAATGTAGACATACTTAAGGTCACTGAACTGGATACTAAAAATTGATTAAAATGGTAAATTTTATGTTTATGTCTATTGTGTCTCAATTAAAAAATACTCTAGAACTTGAGTGCCGTCTCGTGTCTCCCAGAAAGCACCGCGTGAGCCCCAGACTGTGTGCGTGCATCACGACGGCGCCTATCAAACCCAAGCAACTTCACGTCTGTCTCACGTTACCGACGATAAGGGGTCCATACTCTGTTTTCCCCTAGCGATCCCGACACCCTCGAAAGCCGAATGTTTCTTCCAGGCAGAAGTCATTCCATGAGGTCGTGCGGCACCTGGTTGCCCCCAGTTCCATTTCCTCTACTCTGACAGTCCTCCCAAATCCTTCCCGTCTGTCTGTCTCTCATTACAAGGGGATCTTTGAGGAGTCCAAGCAGTTTGTCTGCTTTGACTCGGGCCACTTATTTTCGGTGCGGACACTAGACATGTGCCCACTGCTCCCCCCATCACATCGGAAGGTAAAGGCTGGGTGGGGGGTGCTCCCACTACCGAGTCTGAGCACAGGTGCAACAGTGGCCCCCAGACCTGTCCTCTGTCCAGAACCTTCTCCCCTTTATAACTAACAAGTGACCTGGGGCTGACCCCTCGAGAAGCCGCACTTCTGGTTCCCAAAGACGTTTCCCCAAGGCATGTAGGCTAATGGTGCCTGCAGGGTCAGCTGGTACACCCTCAGGGGCAAGCCAGCTCTGCCGGTCCTTCTCTAATTATGGCATTTTCGGTAAAGAAGAGCTTCCCCTCCAATGCGTCCTTTCGGGGATATCATCACAGACCCACAGGCTTTAAAAAAGCCCACGTGTCCGAGATTCTACGGCCGCCATTATTCTGTCTGACGCTCACGCTGCTCCAGGGCGGCCACGAGGCCCCTCCCAGAGCCGCCCCTGATGCAGACAACAAGCCCCCTCTGTCCCGACAGCGGCCTGCTTCCCCGCACGGTGGCAGCGTGTCCCAGGCCGACCCTGTACTCTGCCACATCGGGGACAAGCCATTTCCCTAAGGAGTCGTCATTGTGTTGCTAAAGCCGCCACTTATTTTGCCTTATTTACTTTACTTCCATGTTGAGATTCATCCGTAGTTTAAGGACATAATGTGGGGAGATCCTGTGTGCCCCTGAGCTAGCTGGCCCCCAGGGCACCATGGCAAGAAACTACAGTCCAGCCTCCTGGTTGGGATCTCCCCGGTTCTATATGGAGCCGTCTGTGTCCGTGGGGGGCCCGCTTAGCCCCGCGCCACCCTATCCGATTCCTGCCGCGCGTTGCTACGTCCTCACAGTCGAGGCAGGTGCCGTGCCCACTGCCGGGCTTCCTCTCATGGGCCCTTCTATAACCACAGACCCCTTCCCATTCTCTCCCTCCCTCCCCTAGGCAGCCACTGATCTGTTCTCTAACTCCGTCCTTTCCAGAATGCCCCATCAATGGACTCATACACACGTAATCCTTGGGGATGTGCTGATTTCACTCAGCATAACTCTGGAGACCCCTCTAGGCTCGCGTGTGTGCCAGCGGTCCCCACCTTTCCGCTGCCGAGCTGCGTTCCGTGGTGTGGATGGAGCACGGCGTGTTTGACCATCCGCTGAGGGACGCCTGCGCCATGAAATAAAGGTGCCATGAGCATTAGTGAAAATGTCTTTGTACGAACTTAAGTTTTTATTTCTCTGGGATAAATGCCCGAGAACCAGCTGCTGGGTTGTATGGGACTTGCATGCTCAGTTTTATAAGAAGCCACCAGACTGATATCTGGAGAAGCTATGAGTTTTTTGGGGTTTTTTTGGGTTTGTTTTTAAGATTTTATTTATTTGTCAGAGAGACAGAAAGGGATCATGAGCAGGGAGAGCAGCTGGCAATGGGAGAAGCAGGTTCCTGCTGAGCAGGGAACCCAACGTGGGGCTTGGCTGCAGGGCTTGGCACCGTGACCCGAGCTGAAGGCAGACACCTACCTGACCGAGCACCCAGGTGTCCCACAGAAGCTACGAGTTTCTAAAAACATTAGTTGATAAAACTACATTCCGTTACGAGAAAGGAACAGAGAGAGCCCTCATGCTGGAGAGGAGCGCGGCATGCGTGTGAGCGAGAGCACGGCCTCCGCGGGGGGACCCGGGGCCACTGCCACCTCGGTCCTCAGTCCTCCAAAACTGCTGGACACAGAGGCACAGCCGACTCCAGGTTTCTTTCTGCAAGTAATGAGATCTAAAGCCGAGTGCATGTATGCAAATGCGTGTGTGGAAGGCGTGGCTACAGACATGGGGTACAGGGGCGGGAACCGTGTTCATGACGCACTAAGACGTGAGGACGACGTGGACACGTAGGGCCGGCGCAGATGCGGGCAGCCCCACAGCTGCTGGATTTCGACAGGAAAAAGAGCGAGGAGCACAAAAATCTGGACAATTGAAAACAGAAGGGCTTCCCACACCTCACTGTCCCATAGTTGTGGCCAAAACGGGGGCCGTGCCGGCTTTTCTACACCTTTCCTCGATTCCTTCCCCCCCCTTCGGGGCACATTTGGAAATTATTTAAAAAGATAAAATGCCTCTAATCTGTTACCAATTAGAAGACACATGTGAATATTATTTTCTAATTTGTGACTCTCGAGTGTGTGTCTGAAACACCAGAGAGAAGTAATTGAAATAATTATGTCTGCTCCTGAATATTTCTATTATGTTCCTGAAATAAGAGGGTAGATGTGTCCTCTTTGCACGATGTGCCTGAGGGTTGAATGTATCAATAAGAACATCAAAGCCCTGGATGTGAACAACCACAAAACTGCAATTTCCAGACAGCCCATCAGTGGCCTGAGCAGCAGGAGCCTGGGGGGAGGGCAGCAGGGGGTGGGGGGGAGAGGGGCTGCAAATGGGTCAGCAAGACAGCGCCGGCCAGCGGTCTTTGCGGAGAGCTCGAGGGGAGTGGGAGCAGGGGGCCAGAGAGGCGGTGGCCCTCCTTGGCATGGGCTCTTCCCTGCAATTCCACTGCTCCCAAACTTCCCTATCCCAGTGATACTGGCAGCCGGAGGGCTGTGCTGTCTGAGGCATAAGCCTGATTTATAACATGTGTGGCGTGCATTTTTTTTTAAACCTAGTTATAGTGCGACTTGAGTGACTAACTCCTGAAAATTGGTAATTTCTTGGTGGTTAACAGTAGAAAGTCCACCAATGACAGGCGAAGCCCGCTAATAAATTTATAGGGCGTCCTAGGCCAATTAGACCTCGTCAGCCATTCAAAAGGCAGGGACGCCCATCAGGCCATCATTCCACAGACGCACTCTCCATTGCTGACATTCTCGCAATTCAATCCCCCATTTACATGTTTGAAAAGCAGCATATTAATGCTGACTGTACAGGAATCTGTAATTTCCGGAGAGCCTTTCTGCTTAAACCACTGCCCTCTTCTGTGCAATTTCTCTTTGTTCCCGGGGGTAAACAGAGACCTGGGAGGACCGCGCACCCTATGCACAAGATTCTACACTTTGGGTTTCCTCATCGGGCACCGGCCAGCAGGCCACCTTCGGTGGGGCACACGTCTTCCTCTGCCAGACCCCGAGGCCCGGGACGTGCTCATCCCCATCACAGAGCCGGAGGAAGGCATCTCGGCCTGAGCAGAGCCGGTGTCCGTGCAGCGGCCAGACCCAGGGGCCCAGAGGCAGCATCGACCTTTCTGGAATAGTGACGAGACCCACGGATCTGCCCAAGGAAAAGTGTGGACGTTTGCTCTTTGCATTAAAGCAACTGACTAGAGGAACTTTAACTTTGTTTTCTTTGGGGAAAAAAAATCACAAAAGTACATGATCTTTAAGAAAAAAATCAACTGTGAAGAAACAGACAATGTGGACTCGGGCATTACCACCCTTGTGAGTGGTCTGCCTTCCACTCTTTCCTGCTCTGCATGGCACCCCAAGTGTGGCCCCCATCCTCCCACTTTGCATTCCATTTCTCCAACCGATGGACACTGACATCCCTTCCACCTCTGTACTTTGAAACGTATAATTCTTTTTTTCTCTTAGTTGGGTGTTCTTTGAATTCGATGACCACCATCATCCAATGCACTATTAAGCATTCATTCTTTCAAGAAGCATCAGTTGAACACTCAGTAGGAGGGAGGTCCTGGGCTACAGGGCCAACCGAGGCCGAGGGGTAAGGAATACAGCACAATGGGGGGACAGAGAATCCTCCTCTGGGCTTTCATTACGGAGACAGCCCTGGGTCTAGTTCACAAAATTTCAAGTGTAGCCGACCCAGATGAGAAAACCATACTATTTCCTGCAGATTAAGAACACATAATGGGGGCGCCTGGCTGGCTTAGTCGGTGGAGCATGCGACTCCTGATTTCGGGGCTGTGAGCTCAAGCCCCGGCTGGGGTATAGCGATTGCTTAAAACTGAAGTCTTAAAAAAACCCACCAAATGCGCTCTCAGTGTTGGCCCATCGACAATTTGCAGACAGAATGACTAAAGCAAACACTGAAGTTCACAGGGGGCATCAACCTCGAGACACAACCACCACCCACTGACCTAAGAGCACAGACAGCCTTTCTGGAAATGCCAGGCCGCCGACATGGGAGCCCGAGCGACTCATGTTTCAGGTGCTGGTTGTGGAGAGGCCGGCGCCAGACCCAAGCCCAGATGCAGGCCCTTCCAGTTCCAGCAGAGCACGGCAGGAGGAAACTCCTCCTTTGCTAATTCCAAAAGGGAAGCCCCGCAGGGCTCCCAACAAGGTTAAGAAAGGGCACCGCCATCGAAGCACAGCCGAACCAGAAGAGCCGACGCGCTGTGTAGGGGGCAAGACGGGCAACACCGGCATCAGGGTCATTCTGAGAACCAACAGACGCAGGAAGGCTTCTCTGACCCACTCTTACTGCCTACAAACAGGTCTTCCATTACAAAGAGCTCAGCTGTGGAAGCTCACAACCCCTGTCCCCAGAGGCATATCCACCAGGAAATGTGAACCCTTAGCCCCAAGGAGGCCAGAAGTCGGCCCCACACGCAAACTCTGTCCTGAGCTCTCCGGTCTCCCACTACTTTCCTAAGGCCCCCTGACTGCTGTCCCAGCAGGGGACTTTATCCTGTTCCCTTCCCCTGTGAAGACAGCATATAAGCTCTCAAACCTCCTCATCCCTTTGGCATTTGCTCCTCTCTATGAGGCCCCCCCACCCTGCCCCACACGTGAAAATTAAGTCAATAAACTCGTGGGACGCCTGGATGGCTCGGTCAGGTGAGCATCTGACTTTTGATTTCAGTTCAGGCGGTGGTCTCAGGATCCTGAGATCGAGACCTGCGCTGGGCTCTGCAATGTGTGTGGAGTGTGCTTGGGATTCTCGCCCTCTCCCTCTCTCTGCTCTCTCTCTCTCTCTCTCAAAAAAAAAATCAGTAAACTTGTATGGCTTTTCTTCTCTTTATCTGTTGTCAATCTAACTCACAGCGCCCCCCACGCCCCCCGCTCAGTCCACTGAAAGTGAAGCCGCACTCTCTGACACCTGGCAAGGCTGGGACTGGGACCCAGGAGAGGGAGCATCGCTAGAGGTCCAGGAGGGACCAACAGGGGTGAGGTTCAAAATGAAAGGACAGTAGCAACGCTCCCAGCTTTCTGGAAGTGACCATCATGGAGTCTCTCCTGCTCCAGAAGGGAGTTTTATCAGTCTAATACATCAACACACTGGACAACCAGGCCTCTGTGACCTGTCCCTCAGGCCAGGGGACCCCAGGCACATCTCGTTCACCTTTCCTAACCCTGGCTTGTGCTTCCTGCTGATGCTGAATCGGACGTGCCATGTCTGGCCACCTTCCCGGTGGGAATGATGAGCCGCTCAAGGTGTCCCCATCCCTCTGAGCAGGCGGGGGTCTCGAGCACAGAAGATGGCTGTCACGCCCCTCCCAGCACGCGTGGCTGGCCTCTCACCTCCCAGGGCCCATCCTAGAGTCCCGGGTAGTGATTAACCCATCCCACGTAACGGAGGCCGACTCGCCCGCAGTGCGGTCCAACGCAGGCAAAGGGAACCACCATCCCCGGTTGTCTGACATATTTGCCCTGTAACTGGCGTTCACCAAATAGCCACAGCCCCCCACCCCCCACATACACACACAGAAAAAAGCTTTTTAAGATGCCTGTGATCACGTTATCAACAACCTCCGGGAGGATCCTCGTCCTGAACATCACACCGGCCCGGCGGGGGGGGGGGCGTCCAAGCCGAAAGGCGGCCCCTCCCGGAGAAGCACACTCCGCGGTCCTGCCTGGGATGGCAACCAGCCCATTCAGCAGGCTCCCTCAGGAGAGACGCTAGGGAAGATTCTGGTAGATTCCTGACGCTGGCAAGCAGGATGGGCCAAGATAAAAAACGGATGTGCTCTTGAAAGATGAGGTTCTCCTTTCTTGTGGTCTTTTCTTGGAGGGTGATTGGGGGGTATAGGACTCTTTCAGTGAACACAGGACGACCCCCACCTGGGGCTGGGGCTCCCGGGCTCCCACCTGGCCCCTCACAGCACTGAATGCCCCGCCCCCTGATGGGTTCCATAATGAGAAGTGCTGTCAATCACAGCTCCATTAGCCTGGACAGACTTTCACTTCCTGAAACAATTTATTGGATCCCCAGAAGCAAACGGGCCTTCTTCCTTTTCAGCTCTGCTTTTAGGGAGCTATTCAGAGGGGGGGTGTGTGTCCCTTCTGTTCCTGCTGAGCGGCTTTTGTTTCCCTTCATTTACTCATGAAAACAGTTTCCTGACTTCACCGGGCATCCTCTGTCCCTGTTTCCGAGTGTTTGCCAAAACTGTGTCCCCCCACTGCTCAGCGGCTGCACAAAACCCACCAGCTGTTTCCAGCTACTGAACCAGGGAGGGAGCTGCGGATTTTATTTGCAGATGTTTGCAGGGAGGCAGGGTGGAGGGTGGAGGAGGGGAGGGGAGAGGCACACACTCAAAGAAACTGAATTCAGGTGAAGAAATACAGAAATGGAGCAGAAGGGTGAGTAGCCGGGGTGGCCTCCTTGGAGACAGTCTGGGGTTGGGCCCTTCCTGCAGTCCCCCCTTTCCGTCTAAGAATTTAACTAGCTCTATAGAAAATCCTTACAGACGACCCAGTTAAAATGTATCCTCAGCATCGCTAAAATTTTTTGGACTGTCTTCACACTTCCAAGGTCTATGGAAAGAGCTGACAGTTTAACTGTGATATGTTTCCAAGTATTTTGAAAACTCCATGCAACTTACAAGAGACCTGCAGGCCAACAGGCTTAAAGGGTCTGTGCATCTCTTAGTCTCTGAATAGAAAAAGATGATCCAAAATTACATGAAATAATATTTTTCCTCTCCAGTTCTTCTTAAAGAATAACACACACTGTGCAACCACACTTGAGCAATAAGGCGGTAACCTTTAAGCATAAATCAGTTTAACTCTTAACCTGGGAAAACACACTGAAGAAGGCAGAGTTATGTCTTGCCTTCTGAGAATTTCACATCAATAGCAAACGGGGGCGGGGGGGGCAGATGTTAGGGCCTCAGAGATCTGAGCACGGTAAAATTATGCAGCCACGTAAGAAATAATATCTATTAGGCTAATTTAATCACAGAATACTTTACAGATGAATTAGAATTTAGAACTCAATTATTTCCAACATTTAGACTGTCAGAGCCTGTTTCTATGCGGGAGGGAAAGGGGGAAGATCAGGGCAGGTTTTCAAGACTCGGCGAATGGAATGGCCTCTCCAGTTCCAAGGCTGTGGTGAGGGCAGAGAAATGACAACCGTGATCAGGGACTCTGCCGTCACCCCGCCCCACTGGGCCCGATGAGCCCAAGGCCAGGACACGGGATTTGTTACCCCTGACGGACAGCCATTGTCCGGGCCAGGAGTCCTTCGGGAGGGTTGGCAGGCCTTCACAAAGGCGGCGGCTGGGCCACATCCTGCGGTGGTCCACGGAGCAGGGCTGCTCCTGATGCCGGGAACAGCACAGGGGGCCCTCAGGGGCCACCGCAGGGGCTGCTCAGGCCTTGGGCCTGCCTACCCCTCCTTCAGCAGCCTCCCCTTGGCTCTCTTTAGGGGAGTATTTCTTTTTAGGGGCAGTAAAGGCTGCCAGGGTAGGAGGCCCTAAAGAGGTAAGAAGGAAACAGTCAATGTGAAGACTTCCAGGCCTCTGGGATCTCCAAGACCTGGTTCTCCCACCTGGGACGGAGGAGCGGTGGCGACGGGGGGTAGGGGGTGGTGTCCTAGAGGAATACACGAATTTTCTGATTTGTATATCAGTGTTCTGAAGGGAAAGAATCAGGTATTTCTGCCTCCCTTCCATTTCTAGGGCTGGTTCAGGCAGTAGTGGAACTGGGCAAACAGAAATTCTTATGATGGATATCTGAGTTACCACTAGGAAGACAGATTTTTTTCCAGGGTTTGCGATTACTTGAATCCAAAGAGGTTTCTCTAGAAGAAAATAACTCAAAAAAACCAAAACCAAAACCAATCCAGAAACCATATATATATATATATTTTTTTTTAGAGGAGAAATCTGCAGAAGACCTTTGTGTTATGGCTCCCATGCTCCCCGTAGCAGAGTGGGAACGTTAGAGGGGAACCTCCACTTGTAATTCATTCCAGAACAATCTTTACAGCATGAACTGAATGCCTGTACTGTGCATTTAAATTTTAATATGCCAGCAGGTCACGGGGCTGGCCATCAGGACTGAATACGCTTGTTTAAGGACGGCACGGACCCGCCTACTCAGGAAGGCACAGCTAAAGCCAGCCGCCATCTGAGCCATTACCCTCTGGGGCCTCCCCAGCCGCATTCCCTGGCAGGAGGGAAATGTGGTGTTTACAGGCCATGGGGGTTTTATGATGCGGGTGCTTCCTGTCTGGCTGAACAGGCAGCTCTAACCCTACAGAGGCCGTGGGCCCGGCACATTCTCTTCCCCGGCACACAATGCGTCCTTATTATCCCTTTAATTACTGAGCCGGACCGCCCTGCTCCCTCTCAACTAGAACCTTTGTGTGTGCTGTGTGTGTGTGTGTGTATGCACGCATTCACATTTATCTCTTTGATTCATTTAATTGAGGGCATGGCATTGGATAGGATCTCAGAAGAGGCATTCCTTGTTCTAGGATGATTTATTATAGCTCTTGAAAACACCTGTTTGTCAATTTACCCTTTTGTATAAAACTCAGACTTACTAATCAGTTCCTTAAAAAAGATCTTCCTATGTAAGGTATGAAGTTAAAAAAAAAACACACACATCACATAATTATAAGAAAAGAAAGTCTATTTCAGAATAATAAGAAAGCCTCCCATATTTGGGGGATCATTTCTCTATGGATATGTACACACACACACACACACGGTTATGTGGAGTTCCAGCGATGATTTCTTAGTAATGGGCATTCTCTGTGTAGGAAAAGTTAGGCTGGAAACGGCTTGAAAATGAACAGGCTCTCCAAAGCAGTGGGGGAATCACCGGAATCAGGGAGGCATCCATCTCGATGGGTGCACACCAAAAGAGTCACTTCCTCACGATGTAACCAAAAAACCTTTCATCTTGCCTCCAGGGCAGTCGTCAGCCTCCCAAGCCACAGTATCAATGTCACAAGCCCGTAAGGAAACTGACACTTCTGTGTCACCAGGCTTGGCTCGAGTCGGCATTACTGGCAGCACGCGGCCTGCTGGAAACACCCGAGACCAAAGGTTGATCATCAGCGCCGCCTTCCTCCCCTGGTCACCTGGCCAGTCTACACGGAAGGTGAGGCCTTGGCTTCTTTTCACTCCGCGGGCTTCGAAAGCCAATGACCGCTGCGGTCCGCTATCTGCCCTGCTATGTCCTTTAGGAGCGGTCTTCCTTTCTGGAGGGGACGGAGCATCCCCAGCCCTAACCCTGCCTGGGTGCTTAGGAAGCCCTCTCCCTCCCGGAGAGATCACACGGGCAGCAGCCTGGAAGCCGGACCTGGTCGGTGAGCTACCGCCACGTGCCTAATTAATGACCCTGCTGGTCGCAGCTGGAAGAGCTGAGCTGGGGGTGATTAATTAAATTAGCTGGCAGAGGAAATTACAGTGGAAAAGCCAAAGTTTGATTGCTCCATAATTAACCGCAGTGCAAATAATATCTGCATCTATAACTTGCAGCGATGAGATCAGAAGCCAATTGAATTTGGCACTGATTGAAGCTGTAAATATCCTGTGGCGAGAAATGATAGGTTTGTTCTAGAGGGAAAACTTACAGAAATGGACATCTAGCAAATGGGATCAGGGGAAAAGGGCACCAGCGGAAACTGCAGGAAGGAAGCCTTACCTTTCAAGCTGCCTCTTTCCAACATGAAAACAACCCACTTTTTCATATCTCTTTTGGATTAGTGACGAGGCATGCTACCCTATACATCCATCTCTACATTTCAGATTTGACTTCCCATGCGTGGAACTCAGCTTAGGGTTCCATTTCCCTTCCTTGTTCCAGGGATTAAAACTCAATTCTACAATAATTTCATAGGTTGATACATGGGGACCGCTTTCATCTCCCCTAGAAGAGGAATATTCTATGGAGACCGTCAAATGTGAGAGCTATGGCTGCTTTTCTGGATAATGACATTTTTTTCTTCTTTGTAACAATTTCATGTTCAAAATATGGTTTCATTAGCAATAGGATTCTACTTGGGGGGGGGGGGAAGGTATTTTATACAGATAATTGCCTGGCAAAAACCTGCAGAACCTTAGGTAGATGGAAACATTATATTTTCTACCAATCACATATTTTCAAGTAAGTTATTCCACCGTGGAAGGCATGAATTTCTACTAAAGAAGCTTTGACTAATGACTTGGTAGAGTTGTGACATCTGCCTCACAACTGGTCAACACTTTATCCCCCTCTAGACACCCAAAAGCTACCAGTTAAATGGAGGGAACAGAGCAAGTGGCAACATTTTAAATACAGTATCGTTCAGAGATCTATCCCTGGGTATTTTTCATTTGAGCTTCCCAAACATCTAGTAGGTAGACTGATCAAGTAGTGTTGTTATTATTGTTATTATTATTATTATTATGAGAAAGACCACCAGGCACGAGCAGGGGAGGGGCAGAGGGAGAGAGAGAATCTTAAGCAGGCTCCATGCCTAACCCGACGCAGGGCTGAATCTTAGAATCCTGAATTGTGACCTGACTTGAAATCAAGAGTCAGACCTTTAACTGACTGAGCGACCCAGGTGTCCCTCATCTTTTTTTTTTTTTTTTAAGAAAGTTAAGGTAGTCGACAGTATGGAAGAGTCTGACCCAGCCCTCCTGCCTGATGCCCTTGTTCTAGCCTAAGACGCTCCTTGTCGTGATTCTGCACAGTCTTCACCGCAGCTGGTGGTCCCCTCTGGAGCCCAGACTGAGATACGCCCACAGGCACCACATCTGGGTGGAGAGAAACACGCAGACAGGGCTGTGTCTTTGGTGGGGGCCTGATGATGTGGGCCACAGTACCTTGAAGAGGACAGGAGGGTGTGGCAGACAGACAAAATCTCCCCGAAGGCGTCCATGTCCTCATTCCCACGAATATACTAGCCCACATGGCGATCCCACTGGGGAGCGGGGGGATCAGAGTCAGAGAACAAGGGGATCAGGGCCACGAGGCAGGGAGAGTAGGTGGCCTCCACAAGCAGATGGACTCCCTGGGAGACTCTAAGGGACACAGCCATGTGGACCCATGGGCTCTGGCTTGCAAGGTATAAAACTATTACTTTAAGCCACTGAACTTGTGGGAATCTGTCCCAGCAGTGGTGAGAATCTGATTTGCACACTCTTAGAAGGAGAAGGTGTGGATGAACCACGTAGAGAGCGTCGGCTGGCTGACCTCGGCGAGTTCGCTCAGAGTGTGGCCCACGGGACTTGATGTTGGGCAGCAGGAGGCCTCGTGAAACCCTGTGCCTTTGACCTGGGGATTCCACAGGCCTCCAACCTTGTCCAGCCACAAGCTGCCCTTACTTGCCCCCTGTTGTCCCTCCTGCCCGAGTAAGGAGGGTTCTAGACCCTCACAGACTGGAGACGTGAGAGAGGTGGTCGGACACTGTCTCCCTGCCTCTTGTTGGAAACCAGTCTCCAGAGGCAGATTGCATCTCTGCTCTTCTTCCCAGCAGAAGCTCAACGGTCTCTGTTTCCAATTCTCCTTCCAAGAGTGTTAGCAGAGGGAGCTCCTTGTATCCCAGAGAGTCTCTGTCAGGGCCGAGGCCAGTGTGCTCTCTGTCCATCACTGGGTCTCTGAGCTCAGGGGCTCTGGGCTCCGCTCTGGTGTGCCGAGGGGTCCCCCCCGTACCATCACCCTACGGGGACCGTGCAGGGAGGGCTGGGGAACACACAGGTGCTGATATTTTGGCTACAGATTTTGCTATGCTTCTGTCCCGGACGCAGGAGTTGCACGTGTTCGACTGCTTCTACAGAGCAGACTTGCCCTGGTTCGAACAATTTCACACTCAACGCACTCTCTCTCTGGCTACTCCCAGGACGCCAGTCTTCAGCAACCGGGAAACCCATGTTCGTGTGTCCCACTGGGCCTCTCTTCCACACCAATTCACGGGCCGTTCCCTGTCCCACCAGCTTCCTGTCTGCCGTTCCCTGCTCTCCCTGGAGAGGCCTCCCTGGACTTCTCCGTTCCCCTCTGCCTGCTTCAGTGTTTCCATGCATCACATCATCAAACAATGTTTTTAAGGGGCGGGGGGGGGGGTAAGATGCAGAGGGAGAGACAGAATCTTCAGCTGGCTCGATGTCCAGGGCAGAGCCATGTGCAGGCTCAATGAGACCACGACCTGAGCTGGAATCAAGAGCTGGATGCTCAGCTGACTGAGCCCCCCAGGTGCCCCTCATCAAACAGTATTGAGTGTGTCTGTCATTTGAGCACAAGGGATGAGGGGTGCCCCAGGTGGAGAGAAGGACATAATCAGGCCACGGGCAGGAGATGGGGCCGGAGCCTCTGCAGAGCCTGTACACGGCTCCGCAGTGAGAAGGGGGCTGGCGCACTGACTGCATCCAGTCCATAGAAGCATCAACTCACAAGAGACAGAAACGTTCTGCACCTGTCTGGGATCAGGCGATGCCATTAGGCTGTTCAAGGTGTCATTTAGTGGTCACGCTTCTCCAGGGAGATTATCCTTGAAAAGGCAAAAGGGCCCAATAAAATGCACTGCCTCAGGACAGAGAGCGCGAGACTTCTGCTGGGTCGGAGTCCTCCAGCTGGATGGAGCCACGGCAGGCCTCACGGTCAGTTTCATGTGTCAAGGTGTCTGCATTGTGGCGCCCGTGATTTCATCAAACACCTGCCTACGAGTTGCCCTGAGTGGTTAAGGTTAATCGTCTCTAAGCCGCTGCTGTTAAATAGTGGAGATCATCCTCGACCAGGGTGGGCCAGCCACTGGGCCTCAGGCTCCGAGCAAACGCCTGCAGTTTCCTGGAGAGAGAACTGTGCCCCACGCCTGGGGCATGAACGTGTGCCTCAGTTTCCAGCCTGTGGGCCTGCCCTACGGCTTTGTCAGCCCTCCTAACCGGGGAAGCAGATTCCTTAAGACAGACCTTTCTCTCTGTGCGCACACATGTGCGTGCACAGACATGCACGTGCACGCACATGCGCCGGGGGCTTGTGTCTCTGGAGAAGGCTGACCGACGCAGCCCATGAGTGGCCTGGCCGGAGCGCTGCTGTAGAATACGATACGTGAACCAGCTTCAGGGCACGTCGGGCCAGCGGGCAGTAAGGATGGGTATGTGGTGCCCAGGCGCCCCCTTCCTGGAGGGCAAAGCAGTGACCCTGGTTGGTTCCCTGACAGGTGCACAGCCCCTGATGGAGCCGGACTCCTCCTAGGAAGCCATGGGGGAGAACCAGTCATAAGCTCCCAGGGCACACCACCAGCCTGCTTCAGCCCTGCAGGACGACGACCCCCATGGCCAAAGCCGAGCGACTGAGGTGGCTCAGCCATCGGATGGATTAGTGTGACACCGCTAAAGAATGCTTTAGAAGAAACAGATGACGTAGAGAGCGGTTCATGATTAAATCCAAGCCTAAAAGGGGCTTTAAAGGTTTTTTTAATTCATCTATTTATTTATTTAGAAAGAGCATGAGCAGGCAGAGGGGCACAGGGAGAGAGAGAGAATCTCAAGTGAACTCTGCACTGAGTGTGGAGCCGGTCATGGGGCTTGATCTCCCAACCCTGACATCATGAAACCAAGAGTCAGACACTCAATTCCCGAGCCACTCAGTCACCCCTGCTTTAAAATGTTTTTTTAGGGGCGTCTGTCTTCGGCTCGGGTCATGATCCCAGCGTCCTGGGATTGAGCCCCACATCGGGCTCCCTGCTCAGCGGGGAGTCTGCTTCTCCCTCTCCCTACTGCTCGTGCTCTCTTGCTCTCTCGCTCTCTCAAATAAATAAATAAGTAAATCTTAAAAAAAAAAGTTTTTAAAGCATTCTTAGTAAAATTTACACAGAAAGGCTGTATGTAATAGAGAAACCCTGGCGGGGGTGGAGTCACAGGTGTGCTGTGAGTAGGTATTTTCAGCTCCCCACAGAGTAGTCACTTCCCAAAACAGGGCCCTTGACCTTGAGCAGGTGTCTCCTCGGGAAGTACTGTGCAGCCATCTGGCAGTCACGTGCTTGGCTGGGACGTCCCGGCGCCGACTTCACCCGGGCCTGGTCTGCACAGTTGTGACGTCAGGAAGAAGTCCCTCAGTTCTCAAACACAACTCTTCTTCCAGGAGCATGTGTTGTCATTTGCTGGACCCAACATCCACAGGTGTCCATCCTGGAAACCAGGGCTTTGATACGGCACCCTGGTTCCTTGCTGAGAAGGTCTAGACGATTTATGGACAGTGCTTGAAACATTCAGAAAATAGATGTTCCCAAGTCTTAAAGAAGAAAGAAAATAACCTCCTCCCTTCCTCATGTAATAGTCTCCGGATGGTGAGAAGAATCTTGTTTCTACTTTCTAGACCTTCCGGGGACCTGCACACGAGGGTGGGTCTTGCTGAGAGACGGAGCCGCCCACGGCGTCCCGAGGCCTCGTGCACAAGTCAAGGCAGCACCGGGTGGGTCACGAGACCCTGGCCGCCCCGGGGTCCGGGCTGGGCTCTTTTCATTGAGGCTCCCTAGGAAGGCTTTTCTTCTTCAATACATGTCAGATTCATTTTTTTTTTTTTAAGTTCATTCACTTTTTTAGTAATGCCAACACAGAGGGCTCGCACTCATGACCCCGAGATCAAGAGTCGTGTGCTCCTCCAATGGCACCAGCCAGGCACCCCGATACATTTCAGATTCCGAACCACTCACCCCGGCATGAGCTTTCAGACCTGGAGTCCCCAGTGGTACCTTCATGACACACCGGACATTTGCATGGCTGTTCCTGGGGGTCGAGGCCCTACTGAGAGTTGTGAGGCTGGGGAGAGTGTGTCACAGGCCTGAGAACGGGAGCTCCTGGCGGGAGACCACGGAGGGACCTCAGGCCATTTCCAGATCCCAAGAGGCCCCCAGCAGGTTCCACATTTACCCGAATGGCTTTGCAAACCAGGGAAGAGAGGTGGGATATGGTCACTGTTACGGCTGCAGCGGGGGACCCCTTTGTGGCCTCACCCTCATTGATGCTGCCTCTTTGTCTTGTGTTTTCTTATAAGCCGGGAGTCCCCTGGGGTGGGGGAGGGCTCCAAGTCTTTTGTTTCCCTCACAGCTTTATAGTTGAGGTATAGTTTACATACCATAAAATTCACCTGTTTTAAGGATACAAGTCAACGATTTTTAGTAAACCAGAGAGCTGTGCGACTCTCCCTGCTGTTCGGTTTGAGAACATCTCTGTCGCCCCCAATAGAGGCTTCAGGCCCACCTGTAGCCAGTCCTCAGTCCCATTCCCTGGACCCGAGCCACTTCTCACCCCCCTTCTGTCTCTGCAGACTTGCCTCTTCTGGGCAGTTCCCAGAAATGCAATCATGTGCTAGGTGGGTCTGTTCTCTCTGGCTCCTTCCACTGAGGACGTGTCCTTATGTTCATCCCATAGGGGACAGTTCCATAAATAGAGACAGGAATTGCAAATGAAAAGCACATCTGAGAAAGTGGGTGCATTAAAGTCATTTGTGGTCACTGCTGAACTAATTCATGTCTCACAGACCTTCCACAGGTGTATTTTGGCTTGGCATGGTTCAGAAATACCTACTGTATTTAGGGGTTAGATCTGCTGTAGACTGTTGCCTAGTAAGAACAAAGGGACTCTTTTGATACTTAAAATGCAATCCCCAAGTTGAAGCTTTTGGAAATCAGGAGCAGCCTGTGCTGTGCCAGAACGAAACTGACTCCGAATGTTGCCGAGTGCAGGATGTGGGCGAACATCTGTGTCTTCACAATGAGCCCTGTGAAGCAGCTGTCCCATCCGAGGTGCTGGCGGATTCCACGCGACTCGGAAAGCCATTCCTGTATGGCATCTTGGTCTACACTGTCTAACATACGAGAGCAACGTCCACGCCTTCGGTAGCTGGTTATAAATGGGGAGGGGGAGAAGACAGCTTCATAGACTCTCCAGGCTACAGGGGCTCCTTGGTGGTCTTCTGCTCAACACCCCCCTTTTGCAGAGCGACACAGAGTGAGCCGACCTGCACTGGTCTGTGCCCAAGTGGGCCGAGAACCTGCAGATTCTCACCAGAAGTCTGGGGTTTCCATGACTCTCAGCTGCTCCCTGTCTTTATCTGGTGATGGAGTACTAGTTTGGAAGGACTTACTACCAAGGACATCAGGGCAAACCTCTGATGAAAAACTGTCACTGGACCTTTAATGAGAAGGAGGGTCGTCTATTCTAAAGGATGGTCTGAAAGTCAGAAATCACGGCTCTCTGTTCCCAGGGAAGTCTATAACCTTCTCCACAGTCTTCCTCTGCCTTTCTCGGGCACGGCCCTGAGTTACTCTGGGAGGCTGGTGGTTCTGATCTTCCTGGACATGAATCTGCAGATACCTGCAACATCTGGTCAGCCCTGGGGCTGTGGGGCCAGGTGTGTGTCTGGGGAAAGGGTTGGGGTTTGATGGTGATGGTCGTCAGGTGCAAACAGGCTGAGGGAGGAGGCTCTGCTGGCCCAGGAGAGCTGTGGCCACACGGGGCTTTGCGTCCAGGCGGGTGGCGATGACACAGGTCTTGGAAGAGGCACCGCTACCGACCCAGGTATCATGAAGGGGCTTTACACACTCCTAGAGCTCGGAACAGCCTCCGGAGCCGACGCTCTCCTCGCTGGAGCAAAGAAAAGGACAGGAGTTGGGAGAGGATGAAGGACTTGCCCAAAGCTATGCAGCTGGTGAGCACGGGATGAAGCATTCTGACCCAGTCGCTCTGCAGAGGCGGAATCCTTGCTAACCCTGCCCTCACTGCACCTCTCCCATAGATTTACAAAGAGAGAGCTGTTACAGCCGCTCAAAATTTCAAATGCGAAGCTCACAACGCGTCTGGATCGCGTTGGCAGAAACGTGGTGACGGTGGGTGAGAAATTTGAGGGGAAAACGTTAAGACGGTTCTTGGAGAGAAGAAACCAGTTGTTGAGCAACGGAAATCAATAGGTTATCAATCTTTTTTTTTTTCCTCTTTTGAGTCGGTATTCATTCCCTCCTAGAGATGGCAAAGACATTCATTTGGAAGAGAATCACTGTGGCCAAGAGCACCGACATTTAGGGATAATTCTCAGTTCTCAACAATGGTGGAGAATTCCAAAATCTGGCTTGGCGGGGCTGAGAAGAATTCCGGTTGTGTGCCAGCCCCACACGGCCATGACCCCAGAGCTCTGCTCTGCACAGAGCTCGGAGGAGACCCAGCGCGGCTGGCGGCAGAGAGCTCCGCCGTGACGTTCGGAAGCACGCCTCCCATCCGTCGTCAGTGTTTCTTCCTAATTTTGTTATTAACACTCTCACCTTTAATTGATCTCTTAGACTAATAAGCCCGTGTGGCCTCATTAGGCTGTTAGAAGTCAGTCAGCAGCAGGCGAGCTGGCCCGTCTGCTTCATGCACATGGGCTCACAAAATCCCTGGCCCGCTGCCGAGCCCCTGTTTGCTGAGCTGGTGCCCGCCTGCAACAGGACACATGCCGGGGTTGGGTGTGGGGCTGGGAGGCCACTACTGGACTGGACGTACACACCCACGTAGTCAGGCCCGGCCATCCCCGCCTTGCCCACTGCCAGGTCAGCAAGCTCCCGCAGGCAGCCTCCGCCTGTCCTTGTGTGGGGACGGTCCCTCCTGCAGAGGCCAGGGTGGGAGGGGCTCCACGGCCAGCCGTAGGGACACACGTTTGGGTTCTGACTTGGGCATGATGTGGGGAGAAGCACAGGCCCCTCCTGTGGCCTCAAGCCAAGCCCTGGGGGACACTTGAGAAATCCCGCATGTTGACCTCGAGTGACTCTCCGGTCTTCTGGACACATTCTGCAGTTACGATAAGGCCACTGAGGTCAAAGGAGGAAGTCGTGCCGCCTCGAGAGCCCGACAGCTGGGGTGACCCTGCCTGGTCTTCTCTGTATAGGCTCTGCAAACCCTTACCATTTATTGTGGAAACACAATTTTTTCCCCAGTTTCACTTAAAACTTCAGAGCCTACTGCCTTTTCTTTCTCTCATCACTTAACATGGGTGGTTTTTTTTTTTTTTTAAATCTCACAGCTTTATTGAGATGCAGTCCACATACCGTACAATTCACTCAAAGTGTACAATTCAATGGCTTTCACGTTTTCACAGTTGTGCGATCCCCAGCACAATTAAGTACGGCCCACTGTCAAGGCTCCAAAAAGCGATCGCATTCCCATCAGCAGAACTGCCCGTCTCCCTGTGTCCCCCGGCCCTGGCCCTGGCCACCAGCCACTCACTGTCTCTACAGAGCTGCCCTATTCTGGGCGTTCCATACAAACGGAAGCAGACGGCATTCCGCTTAACATAGTGTTTTCAAGACCATTCGTGTTGTAGCGCCAATCAGTACATGGCTCTTTTTCGGGCTGAGAAACAGTCCAGCGAACGGACAGTCCACACGGTTTCTCGGTTTGGTTTGTGTCCACTTTTGGACCACGGTGAACAACTCTGCTGTGAACACCAGCAAACAAGTTTGTGTGCACACGTGTTTCCGTTTCTCTGGTGTGCATGCCTAGGGGTGGGAGTCCTGCGTCCCACGGGAGCTCTGTGTTCACACCGAACCTTCTGAGGAACTCATCGTGTTGCAGACGCCCCCCTCCCCCACCACCTGCCAACAGTCCTTCAGGATCAGTCTATTTAAATACGGCCCATTCTCATGATTAATCAAGTGGGTGGTGGGTCTGGCGTTCTGGATGCCACCCCTCTCCACTGGCCCTGGCCCCCCAGATGCAGCCCAAGGCAACAGAAAGAGAACAGCCAGGTTCTCCTACAAGAATGGAAACGAAGACCTGGGGGCTGGTTGCAGGGCTCAAATCCAAGTATCACGGCTCCCGCAGTTTCACTGCTCCCCAGTTTCATCCGCTCCTGGCACCGGGCACAGCCTGGGGGTGCTGGGGCCCCAGGTGTCGGGGAGAGAGCTTTCTGAGGTGCTGACAGCTGATAGCGTGCACCCCTGCTCACCCCTGGACATGTAGAGAAGGACCTGAGCTTAGAATGCCTGTCCCCAGTTCCCACTTGGCTCTTCCCCCGCATCTTTTAAAATAACCACTTAGAGGTGATCATGAGCAAAGTTAGTGACCTCAGCTCCAAACAGTTTATGTCACAGGTGCTTGCTGCCCTGCTGTCTATCTCCTGCTGCCTTGTAACCCGGGTCGGAAAACTGCCCTTCCCCTGGCTCATCACCCCCCCCCCCCATTCCTGGGCTCTGTAAGTAACATTACATCTTATGCTCTACTTCCCTTGCTGGGGTGCACTGGAACTGTGCCTCCAATCAAAATGACCTAAGGTTTTCGCTTCCCAAAAATGGGAGCTGGGATGCTGAGGGAGCCCCCTGCCGACCCCGTGTGAGGGTCTCATGCCTTCTCACTCAGCAAGCCATAATCTGCACATTCTTAATTTAGTGCGCCAGCTACGGACCTGTGGACACACCAGGCCAGCGCACCCTCGGGTGGTACGCATTTCCCACCGTCTGAGAAACACGGTATCTGCATGATGCTCACACTAATGATATAACCCCAGTCCTAATAAGGCTTCAGGCTCATAAACCTTTTACAAGAAAGTCAAAATTAGCAATGTGGGGTACGTTCTAATTTATAAGATGCTTTTAATTTAACATACTGCGACTCCCCCTCTGTGATATTATATTTTTAGTGGCTTCGTTTTTAAAGGCTTCAAAATGCTTTATACTCTGTACTTAAACATATATACATTTTATATAAATAGATATCTTATTTGTATACAAAATAAATAATGTAATTTTGGAATCCTGCTTTACCTAAAATCTTTAACTTTGCAACAAGGATGCAATGAATACTTTGGCAATGAACTGCTTTCTTAGAGGATCATTGTTTAGAATAAATGCTAGAAGTACTTCTAGGTCAAAAAGAACGTCATTGTGAAGGCTGTTTATACATATTTTCAAGTTCCTTCCAGGAAGACTTTGGCGATTTTGCCAGTTTTCACTGTCACCAGTGGGGAGAGGGGGGTACAGACATGGGCACATTTCCATGAAACCCTAGACAACATTAAGCCTTATAATTTTAAAAAAACATAAGGAACTTTCTTACCCGTAAGTTGTCACATATTTATTTGAAGCTAATTATTCGATTTCAGTGAGAGCCACCCCATCTTAGAGAGCCGCATGCAACCTGTCCTTCCCTTTGCTGGCCAGGCCAGCCTCAGACTAGTGGCTGCGATCTGGAACATCTATGCCCGTGGGGGGGGGGGGGTCCCTGCTTCTCCTGTGACCACATGGGAACATCTCTCGTGGTTCCTGAGTCTCATCTCACAGGTTTGGAACATGCAGGCTGCAAAGGATGAGGAGAACGTCTGAGCAACAGGAGGACGTCTCTCTAAGGAACAGGAGGATGTGTCTCTCTAAGGGACAAGCCTCCCTCCCCAGAACAAGAGAGGTATGTCCCTTTATTCTTTTCTTCAGATATGTGGCCACTCGTAGTCTCAGCCACACAACTGAGCACACAATAACACAGACGACTTTACATGATGTCATAATAATTGAATTGTCTTTTTAGGAATATTCTTCTTGTCCGTCCCAAAGGGGTGGGAACGGTACCGGGTCTTATAACAGATGCTGATGGAATGTGCTAATTCAGGATGCTGTAGCAAATAGGAAGTGTGTAAATACTATTATTTTTAAATGAGCTTGTCTTACCAGACCCCAAAGTATCTGAACTCTAAGAACTTTTTCCCCCTCTCCTAACAAGAGCTAATAGGTGACATTTACCTAGAATTCTGACCTTTGTTTAGAAGATCTGGTATTATATATACTTCCCATTTACTTCTCAAAATCTTCCTATGGGGCCGGTACCATAATCATCCCTACTTCGCAGATGGGGTGACACAAACAGCCCAGCATACATGACAAGTTACTGTAAACTGAGAGTCAAGCCAAACTTGAACCTCTGCTTCAGAACCAGATCCACCTAGAGTGTACCTGACATATACTAAGCTCTCAGATCTTAGGGATTCAAAATTCATAAAATGGGAAAAACAACAGTTGATAAGAAACTATATTCTAGATATTTTTTGAAAGAACAAGGAATGCAAAAAATCATACCAGTGACAGAACTATAACACATTTCCATATATTTTATGAGGTGTAGAGGTCAGCCACAAAACCAATATATACTATATAATACTACTTATGTAAATTTCTAGAAGAGGCAACACTAATCTGTCCTGATAGAGATCAGATCCATGACTGTTAACAGACAGATTAGCTGGAAGGGGCTCAAGAGTGAGCTTCCTGGGGTGACAGACGGGTCCCGACGGGACTGGGAGCCATACAGGTGCCTGTGGTTAGAAGGAGTGGGACTGTCGCATCTATGTGCAGCAGAAATATCGGCCTGTCCTTCTCTTCCTCTGGTGTCTTTACCTGGTTCTGGTATCAGGGTGATACCGGCCTCATGAAATGAATTTGGAAGCTTTCCTTCCTCTTCTACTTTTTGGAATGGTTTGAGAAGAACAGGTATTAATTCTTCTTCAAATGTTTGGTAGAATTTGCCTGTGAGGCCGTCCAGTCCTGGACTTTTGTTTGTTGGGAGTTTTTTGATTATCGATTCAATCTCCTTGCTGGTTATGGGTCTGTTCAAATTTTCCATTTCTTCCTGCTTCAGTTTTGGTAGTTTATACATATCTAGGAATTTATCCATTTCTTCTAGGTTGTCCCAATTTGTTTGTAACAAAATAGGTTTAGAGCAAATATACCTCAGCATACTAAAGATCATATATGAAAAGCCCACAGTGAACATCACGCTCAACGGGGAAACGCTGAGAGCTTTTCCCTCTATAAGGTTAGGAACAAGCCAAGCACGTCCACGCTCATCACCTCTATTCAACAGAGAGCTGGAAGTCCTGCCACAGCAACCAGACAACAACAAGAAATAAAAGGCATCTCCATTGGTAAGGAAAAAGTAAAGCTCTATTTGCAGATGACATGATACTAGATACATAGAAAACCATAAAGATGCCACCAAAAAACGACTAGAACTGAGAAGTGAATTTAGTAAAGTCGCAGAATAACAAAATCAATATGTAGACATCTGTCATGTTCCTATACACTAATAACAAAGCTGCAGAAAGTGAAATGAAGAAAACAAGTGAAGTGAAGGCATCATGACTGTGGACTTCAAGCAATACTATGAAGCTGTAGTGATCGAGACAGTCTGGTACTGGCAAAAAACAATCATAGATCAATGGAACAGAACAGAAAGCCCAGAAATAAACTCACAATTATGTGGTTAATTATCTCTGACAGAGCAGGGAAGAATATCCAAGGGGAAAAAGTCTCTTCAACAAATGATGTTGGGAAAACTGGACAGTTATATGCAGAAGAATGAAGCTGGACCACTTCCTTTCACTGTATACAAAAATAAACTCAAAATACATGTGAGACCTGAAACCATAAAAATCCTAGAAGAGAGCACAGGCAGAAATATCTCTGACACTGACACAGCAGCATTTTTCTAGATGTGTTTCCTGATGCAGGCGCAACAAAAGCAGAACAAACAACTGGGACTTCGTGAACATAAAAAGCTCCTGTACAGCAAAGGAAACTATCAACGTAAGTACAAGGAAATGTACGGAATGGGAAAGATGTTTTCAAGTGACTTATCAGATTAAAGGTTTAGTATCCAAAATATAACAAAGAACTTACACAACACAACCAAATAATCCAATTAAAAATGAACAAAACAACAAAACCAAATAAATTTAATTAAGAATGAACAGACATTTCTCCAAAGAAGACATCCAGATGACTAGCAGACACAGGAGAAGATGCTCACTCACCATCAGGGAAATGGAAATCAAAACCATGACGAGCTATCAACTCACACTTGTTAGCATGCCTAAATTCCTCAACACAAAAAACAAGTGTTGGCAAAAATGTATAGAAAAAAGAACTCTTGTGCCCTGTTGGCGGGAATGCAAACTGGTGCAGCCCCAGCGCAAAAGAGCCGTCCAGGTCTCCAAAAAGTTAGCATTAGAGCTACCCTATGGCCCAGTAATGGGCGTTGACCACAAAAATACAGAAACACGAATGCGAAGGACACAGGCACCCCAGGGCTCGCGGCAGCATTACTTACAATAGCCAAGGTATGAAGGCAGACCAAGTGTCCACTGACAGATGAATGGATAAAAAAGATGGTGGTATGTAAACACACATAGGAATAGTATTCAGCCATGAAAAATAATAAAATTTTGCCATTTGCAATAACATGGATGGAGCTGGAGTATATTATGCTACATGAGATAAATTAGTCAGAGAAAGCCATATACCATATGATTTCACTCATGTGGAATTTAAGAAACAAAACACACGAGCACAGAGAAAAGAGAGAGAGGCAAATGAAGAAGCAGACTCCAGAGAACACACTGATGGTGACCAGAGGGGAGGGGGGAGACAGGTGGCGGGGATGAAGGAGGGCACCCTCCCACGAGCTCCGGGTGATGTATGGAAACGCTGAATTGTGATTATTGCACAGCTGACACTAATCGAACACTGTATACCACCCGGAATTTAAATTACTTTAAAAAATGAAAAAAACCCGGTGACCAATGACATACCCAAGATGTGTGCAATGCACTGTGTACAAAGTTTACCTCAAAATAAATATTCTAAAAAATTACCCCTCCTCTGCCTTACTAAATAAATAATCTAATCATTCCAGGAGTTCATGGTTTACCTCAATAACCTCCAAAGGACTCTTTTGGGGGGAGTGTCTGGCTTCTACGTGGACTTTGAGAATGAGGCACTCATATTTCTGGCCTTTGCATGCTCCCGTCGGCCCGCATGTCACAGCTTCTCATCGTCCCTGCCTTAGTAAATGGGTCAGCAATGCGGGTGGCCTCCTGAGCTTGGGGAGGTGCCTGGACGATGGCAGTGAAGAAGGAAGAGGGGACCCCCTGCCTGCCCCAGGGGAGAATGCGACCCTGAGACCTCAAGACCTTCCTTGGACCAGGGAAACAACCAAGGGGAGTGGGGTTTTTTTGGGAGGCAGAGCCAAGCCATGCCCCTGGCGCCCATATCCCCTCCCCCGACCCCCACCCGAGGTGCTGAACGGCCACACTGATGTTGCTGGACGCACACCCACCACAGATCAGCCAGAAGACACACGGGGAAAAGCCGCAGCGACCTGAAAGTTATTTAAGAGCAAAAAGAATATCACTGCTGATGAGGAGTTTGAGGGACAGTCTCCGGGCTTTGGAGGGCCGTGCTAACCCCACTGCTGGGATGGGGGCCCCAGGGGTCTTGCTGAATGGGCAGCCCAGCTGCTCCCGGCAGGGCTCTCAAACTCAACCCGAGGCAACCATCAAAGATCCCCCCCTTCTGAAAGGACTGGTGAGATGAACTGTTCCAGCAACAACTGGGCCCACGGCCCGCCCCGGGAAACAGGCCTTCACTGTCAAATGGACGTTAAAGGGTTCCTTCTCTGCTCACTCTGCAGCCCCCGCGGGCCTCCCTTCGATCACCACCCAACTGCCCGCGGGCTGGCCAGACGCCGTCCCCTTCCCGAGAGCCTGCCCGTGTTAGCAACATGTCAGCAAAGGTTTCAGGCCGTTGGCGAACAGAACATTTGGGGTAGCCAGTGGATGGCAGAGTAAGAAGCAGGTGCAACAGCAGGGTGGCCGGTGCCGGGGCAAGCGCGCTGGCCTCCGAGCTCAGAGCCCACGCGTGCTCCCCGCGCTCGGATGAGCGGTTCAGCCTCACCTGACTCGACGACTGCCAACACGTGCAGGCATCAGGGACGGAGGCCTTTTCAGGCCGAGCCTGGGATTGAGTGCGAATGTTGGGGTCTGTCTCGGCTGCACGCCACCCACCTGGAGGAGGGGGGCCGCCTGACTGTGGGTCCACAAAGGGTACCACTGAGGCACGGCAAAGCGCTGCTGGGCTCCCTGGGGACCTCCAGATGAGGGCCGGGGCTGGGGCAGCCGTCTGTTCCCTGTGATGAGTGAGTTGCTTGGCCACCCCAGGGACACATGGGGGTTCCCGCTCAGCTGGCTCTGAGGCCCTTCTTGCGGGGACCCACGCCGTGGGTTTTAGGTGAGGTTAAGTGTCTGAAGGGACGTTGGGAGTTTTAGGAGCAGGTACGATCAGCATTCACAGATGAAGGCAGGCAAGGCCCAGGACGGGTGCAGCTGTCCCGTTCCGTGGCTACAGAACGCACCCCTTTACCCATACGAGCTGCCCTGGGGCCTGGGGAGAGCCGGGGGAAAGCGGCCAGCAGCCCCCCACCAGCAGCCGCAGCTCAGGGCTCTGCACGGACTAAGCTCACCTTTTGGAGGGCACCTGGCCGTGGAGTAAGGAGAGCAACCCATCCCCTGCCTCCCTGGCAAATCCACGCGACAAAGTGGGAGTCAGGGGAGACTTTCCACCTCTTAGTAAACACGGCTCATTTGGCAATGTAGCTGCATTATGGGGGAGCTGTTTAAGGAGGGCAGGAAATGACTCTCAGCAAAGCCTGGTCTTCCCTTTGCTTGGAAACAACCCTTTTCCACACTACCCAGAACCAGGGCTGCAGCCCCTCCCCTGGGGCTGGGGGCGGCTTCCAGCCTCCTGGCCCCACTGGGCCACCCCTCAGACCTTGCAGGGTAGGCCAAGGACATGCCCCATGCCCATCCTAGAACTGCAGGTCCGCTGCGGGGGGCTGACAGGCCCCGAGTCCTACCCACTCAAGGCCATCGAACTGCTCAGTGTTTCTGGAGATGCGGCCCAAGGGATGTTCAGGTGGCCTAGACTGACCCCCAGGGGAAAAGCAGGAGGCGACTTCCACCCTTCAACCAACCAAGCCAGAGAGGAGGGGCTGGAGCAAGGCAGGTAGAGAGACTGGGAGGGAAGGACGTGCGAAGGTGCTGTGTCCTGCCCCTGCCCCCTTCCAAGCTGCCGACTCAAGCTTCCAGAACAGAGGAGAAAAGCCATTATGCTCGCTATCTTGGTTTCAGCTTTAAGATGAAGTTCAGAAAGCACCTTTGCTGATCAAGACGCACTGAGAGACTGCCCTGCCCAGGACTGGTGCTCCTCAAGGCACAGCGACAACACTGTCCGGGCCCCGGGAGCTGATGTATCACCTTCCAGAAGCTTCCCCTGCTATCATGAAGTGCCTCCCGGCCTTCCCTCAACTCCGCCCTCCAGGCAGCTTTTTCACATAAGGACCTGCTGCTCGGAAGACAGTCATGCAGGCCTGGGGAGCCTGTCGAAGCAAAATCACTATTTCCAACAAGTATCACAAAACGTTCCCCTTTTCTACTCTTTTCCTTCTACAAAGTTCTCAATGGACCGGTACCCCTTGCCCCAAAGCAGACCAAAGTAACAGGCAGGATGTAAGCTTCCTAAAGCCGACCTGTGCTTCTTCACCTCGAGGAAGGTGGGTGCGACTCACCACGACTTGGGAGAGATCACAACCCAGCATATTGAGATGCCGACTTTTGAGATGAACAGGTTGTGTCTCAGTGCTTGCTATGCCTGAAAAATGAAATAGAAATTTCTGACAGTTTTTGGCTCCGCATTCCCCATGGTGCTCTGACGGCATGATGGTCGCCAGGGCCGGGAAAGCAGAAGATGTGCCATGTGGCAGGGGGGGCATGGGAAGTGGCGAGCCCCCTGCCCCAAGCTGCCTGCTTGGTACAGGTCGGGCGAGGGGCACAGGGCACGGGCTGTGGGTTCCCGGCCCCGGACTCCATGTCACCAGGTTCCTGCTGTGTGACCTACACGTCCTCAGCTGTAACATGGACAGAGCCGGCACCTCTTCCAAGAGCTGCTGGGAGACCCCAGGAGCAGGGGGCCCTGCAAGTGTGCAGGCTGTGGATGGCCCCGCACATCTGGCCTTTGTAGCACCAGCCGATCTCCCTGTTCCGGAGGCTGCAGGTCGTGCAGGGAATGCCTGCAAAGCCTGGTCCTCCCTTTGCTTGGAAACAACCCTTTTCCATTCACACTACCCAGAACCAGAGATGCAGCCCCTCCCCTCAGGCCGGTGCTCCTGGCGGCCCCAGGCCTTTGGGACCTGTTCGGCGTATTTCTGGCCTTGATGTCTTCGGTGTGCTGGACAGGAGACGGGAGGTGCCAGAGACCAAGGGGGATCAAGCCCACCTTGAAGTCACCTTGCTTTGGGCCACAGGATCGTCCACTGGGAAGACCTCTCCTAAGCCCAGTGACCACGGAAGAAGTAGTGGCCTTCATGAGTCACTGCACATCTATGGCCATCACCAAACATGTGGGCCGACAGGGGGCATTTTACACCTTCTTCCAGCTGAAGGACATTATATGACTCCACAGAACATTCCAGCCCTTCCTGACTTGTGCCTTTTCTCCCTACTGCTTCTTAGCTCTTGGTACCTTGCTGTGTTGGAAACTGTTTTCTCAGTGTAACCACAATTACATTTCAATCCCTTACTGGTCCTTTCCTTGTGGTAGAGATGCGGTCCCCTGGGCACTGAGGTCACCTGGAAAGAGTGCTCTGCGTTGTCGCAGCTGAATGTAGGAAGAGCAGCCTCACTCTATATGGGCGCAGCTGTCCCGCCACCATGACGGCTGGTGACATCGTCCTCGGAGGCCGCCGTACAACGGGGCCCAGCCACTGGCTTTTGTTGTACTTTGGAAAACACGGTCGGTCCCAGGAGATAAAAAAAGCTCACACGTGCTTTGTCAAGATGAAACATGATTGTTAAAGAACAGTCTTGGACAGGAATGTAACAAGAGAACGAGAACTTTGAAATCAAGAGTAATTTTTTTGAATTATATGGCTACTTATGACAGAGAATGACATAACATATCACCTTTCTTCCCAACACAAAGTCTACTCTTGGTTACACATTTAAGCATCCTTACTGTTGGTCTGTGCTCACGCTACAGTGCCCTTCAGTCTTACGTTACTGTAGCCCCATGGGGTGGGCTTTTCCCACTACATTAGAGCCACTGGATGGCACCTGGATCCCGTTTTTACCTCCCATAGTCCCAGAAACACTGCTTCATCCACAGGTCTCAAGATACCCTATGCCTTATACCACTCTAAGCTGTCTTCCAGCTTGTCAGTGAGTTTGTGTTCTATGCAGCTCTAAGTCGCTGGGGCACATGACCCTGCCTCATCACCTCCTCCAAAGACTGGCCTTCCCACTACTTTGCATATGGAATCTTCCACTGAATGGATACACCCTAGGGCCTTTGGTTGGCCATTGACTTCCACTTCTTTTTTTACCGATCATGTGTCATAGCCCTAAGTTTAGTTTCTTGCGGGGGGGGGGGGGGGACCAAGTAATGTAGTCTCTCAAATATTTATTGAGCATCTACTGTGGTTCCTCCGGAATTATATGTTGTTCATGATGATCCTTGTTTCATCTCATGTGTTCAAAAAGGTAGTTTGGCATTCTAGCTTGAAAATGCATTGCTCTCTCTGAGTTCAACCACAGCACCCACCAAGACAAGAAGCAATCTCCCGGGAGACGTCCTGGAGGGAGAGCTGGTCTACTCCATCTGAGAAGCAGCACGGGTTTACTTTGTGGTTGGCTCTACTGTGTTCCTCCGTTGGGGTGCTAGGATAACTCTGGGCAAAGCTACTTCTCCTGTCTGGGCCCTGGCATCCCAGGCCCCCATGCCCACAACCTGACCCGTGGTCCATTCCAGATGTCTCCTGGCTGAAAACCACTGGAGCGGTGGGAAGGCATGGCTCAAGGCTGTGGTCATTTGTTGACAGAATTCCATGCTTGACAACCTGCAGCTGACTTTTCTTAGGGGCCCCTGGATGGTAAGGCCAAGAGCTAACTCTGCTCCAAGTCTGGCTTAGATCACAGGTGAGGCATTTTGCCTGGCCGGGGGTCGTCTTCTCTGATTCCAAACAGCTATCTCCCAAGCTCACTGAGATCATGAGGATCCGTGTGCAAACACACAGCGGGGCACCTGGGGGGTCTTTGAGGAGAAGGTCACGGTAAGTCATCACGATCATGTATTTGTGCCCCAGGGTCATTTGTTATTAGATCATGCACACGCGAGACGCTGCCTACATAAGCGAGTCCCTAAGGCTGAGTGCTGTGTACTCCAGGTGATGTTCGGCTTCTGGACCCCAGGCTGATGCGATTTTGTATGGGTTACAAGTGACTTTTAATTATTTAAAGCTTTACTAGCACTGCCGCTACTGTTCCTACTCTCTGGGGCCACAGCCAGTTTCTCGGGGAAATCAGGGCTCTGCAGTGGGGGAGGCAGCTCTGTCTGCTGGCTTTGGAGAGTGTGGCCCCGAGATCCGAAGCCACGACAGGATGGCCACGGCTGGCCATGCTGGGCAGGCTGCACCACCACCCTGTCCACTTCCTGTGCAACTTTTACCTTTACTAACATGAAATCGATCCATCAGGGGCTTATGACTTGTTACCTTGTTTGTTCTGCTGGTCAGTTAACGGACTCAGCCACTGTCCCATGGCCCAGGGAAGAACGCTCTGAAGGACGGTTTGCCGTGTGGATTCCGTGACACAATGGCGGGGCTGTGCCTGGCCTCGCACAGGTTCCTTGAAGGCCCTGGTAGGGATGATCGCTGATTCAGACTTGATCAATAGCCTGGATGAGGCACGACCTTCTTCCTGGTCTCATCCTCTTCTGGTCTGTCCTCCCAAGTGCAGGGAGTCCTGGCCAGTGAGGTACCACCAGTCAAAGCATCACACTGGAAAAACTCCACTGTCTCCCCATGCCAGGCGAGGGGCAGACGGGCTGACTGGGTCAATCTTTCCACTCCACAAGTGCCTATGCAACTCTGCCCAGAATGTTCTCTCTTTGCGGAATGTTCTGCCCCATCTTTCTCCTTGGAAATTCTTTTTTTTTCTTGACGTAATTTATGTGCCATAAAATTCATCCTTGAAATGTGTACAATTCAGGAATGTCTAGAACATTTACAAAGTTGTACAGCCATTCCCACCATGGAAATCCAGGTCACTTTCAGTAGCCCTGAGAGAAAGCCAGTCTCTAGCCCTCGTGGCCCTGCCTCGCCCACCCCCGGCAGGAACTCACCTACCCTGACTCCAAATCAAATGGATTCGCCTATTCTGGTCATTCCGTATAAACAGAATTCTACAGTTCTCTCAGTCCTCTTCTGTCCGGCTCCTTTCACTCAGCATTTTGTTTTCAAGGTTCACCCGAGTTGTAGCATACACGGTACTTTAGTCCTTTTTATGTCTGAATAACATTCCCTTGTACGGACAGACCCTATTCTATGTATCGATTCATCACTTGATGGGCCTCTGGTTTTCACTTTTTGTGTTCTACTTTCTCCACGTCCCTGCCAACACCCACCACTGTCCGCCTTCTTGATTATAGCCATGCTCGTGGGTGCAGTCTCTCAATACGGGTTTGATTTCTACTTCCCTAGTAAGTAATGATGTTTGGCATCTTTTTGTGTTTGCTGGCTATCTGTACATCTTGCTTAGAAAAATGTCTCTAAAACCTGGGTTATTTGTTTTCTTATTGTTGAGTTGTGAACACTGTTTATATGATCTGGATACTAGATTATTAGATATATGATTTTTAGATATTATCACCCATTCTGTGTGTTGTCATTTTTAAAAGTTTTTTTTTTTTTTTTTTAAGATTTTATTTATTTGTCAGACAGAGAGAGAGTACAAGCAGGGGTAGTGGCAGGCAGAGGGAGAAGCACTCTCCCTGCTCAGCAGGATTTGATCCCAGGCTGCTGGGATCATGACCTGAGCCAAAGGCAGAGGCTTAACCGACTGAGCCCCCAGAGGGCGTCCCCTGTGTATTGATTTTGCACTTGCCTGGTATTGTCCTTTGAAGCACTGAGATTTTTAAGTTCCATAAAGTCCAATCTGTTTTTCCTTATGTTGCTTGTGCTCTAGATGTTGTAGCTAGGAAACCATTGCCAAATTCAAGGTTGCAGAGATTTACCCCCGTTTTTTCTAGAGGTATTATAAAGTTTCAGTCTTTATACTTACATCTTTGATTCATTTGGAGCTAACTTTCGTATATGGCATATACAGACAGGGGCCCAACTTCACTCTTTTGCATGTGGATACCTGTTGAAAAGACTGCTCTCCCACCCCCACTGATCTGTCTTGGCCTCACTGTTGAAAGTCAGCTGACCCCAGACGTGTGGGTTATGACACAACTCTCCCAAGTCGGTTCCATCTGTCTCTAAGTCTATTCTTATGCCAATATTACACAGCCTTAGGTTGTTATACCTTTGTAGTCAGTTTTATGTGTGGGTCCTCCAACTTTATCAAGATAGTTTTGCCTGTCTGAAGGGAGTCTATTACATTGCCATATATGCTATAAGATCATTTTGTCCATTTCTGCAAAACGAGAAAAAAAGCAGCTGAGATTTTGAAAGAGCAAGCCTCACATCAGTTTGAGAAGTACTGACATCTTTACAATATTAAGTCTTCCAGTCCATGAACACGAGATGTCACGTCAATTATTTAGGCCTTCCTTAATCTCTTCCAGTGATGTTTTGTGATTCTCAGGACACAGGTTAATGTATTTCTAAGTATACTATTCTTTTTGATGCTTACTAAATGGAATTTGTTCTTAATTTTATTTTGGATTGCTCATTGCAAGTATACAGAAGTGCAATTGAGTTTTATATGTTGGTTCTGTACCTTTCAACTTGGCTGAACTCACTTATTAGCTCTAAAAATTCATTTTGGATTCTGGCAGATTTTTGATATACTGATCATGTCATCTGCCAAGAGAGAGAGTTTAACTTCTTCCTTTCTAATCTGGATGACTTTTGTTTCTTTTTTTGGCCTAATTCCTTGGCTTGAACTTCCAGTACAATGTTGAACAGAAGTGGTAACATCAGACATCCTTGCTTTGGATCTCAGAGGGAAAGCCTTCAGTGACCATTCAGCAGGGTGTTAGCTGTGGGCTTTTCACAGATGCAGACTGAATCTCCTTTTATTTCCAGTTTGCTGAGTGTTTGTATCATGAAAAGGTACTGAATTCTGTCAGATTGCATTCCTGCATTTCTTGAGATGATTTCTGCATTTCTTGAGATACGTTGTATTCTTTATTCTATTAATGTAGTATTTTACATGGATTGATTTTTTTGGTGTTGAACCAACTTTGCATTCCTGGGGACAATGACATTTGATCATAGCATATACTCCTCTTGTACTGGGGCAAGACAAAGAGATGTCCTCTGTGGATGGCAGCACCTGCTGGGCTGGCCAGATAACCAGCTGGTACACAAAGATGACAGAGGAATGAAGACCAGGACTTGGACTGAGATAGGGGGCAGACTCCAGGAAGGGCTGTGAATACTTGCTTATGCTGCTTGGTGTAGAGCAGTGCTTCTCAAATTCTGTTGTGCGTGAGAATCATGTAGAAGGTTAAAGCACATTGCCGGGCCCCACCCTAGAAATACCAACTGGGTAGGTATGGGAGAGGGCCAAAACCATGCATCTCTAGGTGATGCTGATTCTGCAATAAGCCGCTGTACAGGTACAAAGTAAAACAAACGAAACCACATTGTCTCCATCAGCAGACCCTTGCCAGCACCAGAGACGGCACGGACCACTTGTCTCTCTCATGGTCAGCCTGCAGGACCCAGGAACACAGCTGACTTTGTCTTCCAGACAAAAAGGAGCCCATGAGGGACACCTGGGTGGCTTAGTCGGTTGAGTGTCTGGCTCTTATTTTGGCTCAGGGCATGATCTCAGGGTCCTGAAATCGAGCCCCATGTCGGGCTCCATGCATCTGCTTGCGATCTCTCTCCCACCCCCTCCATCTGCCTGTCCCACCCCTCACACTCTCTCTCTCAGATAAATAAACCTTAAAAAAAAAAAAAGAACACAGGAGACTTGATACATATTGTTTTAACATTAAATCTACATAATCAAGTGGGTGGAAATAATGGCTAGTTTCCTCTTATGAAAGAGAACATACTCTGTTTTTTTTTTTGTTTTAAATAAAAAGTCTCTGAAAATGCTGGTCATGGAACCCAAACTAGATTTCTTCTGGCCTGCCGGGGCATTTCATCATGCAGATAACAAATGTGATTGCAAGGCTTTCTGGAAATAGAAACCGAACGTTTTCAACAGGCAATGCTGGGTCAGGTAGACGGACAGAGGGAGCCTCAGGCAGGAGAAGGACACAGTTACAGGAAATGCTGGGGCTCGCACTACACAGCTGTGGTGGCTCGTCTAGGTACTTGGAGCATTCAGGGTTAACACGGGCTGCAGAGAATTAAGGCATTAGAATCATGAGTGCAGGACTGAAAAGATCAGGTTTATCCCATGAATGCAAACTGAAGTGAATGATGCTTTATTACACCTAAGTTACTATAAGCGAGGTCACTGGATTTCACGAGTGGAGAGATGGTAGCACTTTACTAGTAATATACACACACAGAGACGCCATGGTAATGAGGGTGTGAGCTGGGGCCTCAGGGAGGACAGTCCCTCCCGGATTTAGCCACGTGAGGCTGAGTGAGCCAGGACAGGAGCAGCAGAAGGACCAAGAGTAGGTCCCAGGGGTCTGATCCTGAACTCACGTGATCTGCCCTACAGTCCCGTGTGTGGTCCTAGACACACAATGCAAGGACTTAGCTCTTCATTCCTCTTGCTCGGGAAAGGGGGATTGTCCTGCGTCACAGGACGGCTCCATGGTAAGGAAAAGTTCATGGCACCGGGGAGAGAAAGTTCCCCAGAAGAGAGAAAGTTTCTGGTGCAAAAGAATCAAAAGAAAAGACCTTCGGAAAATGTTCTACCGTCACAGAAATCCAAACCCGGGCAGTTGTCGTGGAAAGAATTCCTAGGCCCAATGTTTAGAATGTCTTCCAAGACAGGTACTTGAAGCCCCAAGAGGTTAATCTTACGATGACGTTCCCTTACATACACTCGCAAACGGCCAGAGGCCCAGGCGTGCCCAGGGCACCCAGACGCTGTCAGCAACGGCCGCTGGCTTGCATTTACTGGCTTGCATTTTCATCTACCGGAGGTAATACAAACTCGTAGAAATAAAAAAACCTCCTTAATTGTCTCCATTGCTCCATTTCAGAGAGTAAACGAGAGGGATTTTCAACTCAAGACGGCTCCCTGGTAGCCACACTGGCTCCCAGGACACATTTGGTTTCCTGCAGGATCAAATAAAGCCTGGGGTTGGTGGGCAGCAGGCGGCCACCGTTCACCAAGAGCACTACATTGTCCATCTGGTTCAAAGGCAAATGGAAGATACAGTTCTCTTGTCAAAAGCAAATCCCATTTTATTTAACCGTAAGGAGAGAATCTTCTTAAATTCGCCTTTCTTACAACTGGAGCGAGTCCCTTAACGAGCGCTTAATCGGAGACCACTAGAGCTGAGCGTAAATTCCCGCCAAGCTCCCGACCACGGTTTACCAGATGAACTGCCCAAATCTGTCGTCGACTGTAATCTTACGGGCATTATTTCTGAGGCAGTGTCAACGCACCTCTCATTTGTACATTTTCCTAAGTGGGTTGGTATTTACAGTGGACTATTTCGGACCCGGGAAGAGCCCCGGGAAACTCAGGCATATTTAGCCACGTGCTAATGAGGACCAGCCCGTCGTGGGGGGCCGCTGGGCGAGTATGGTTCTCTCAGTCCGGTTCCAAGCCGGCCTGCGAGGAGAAGTCGCTACAATATCCTCAGTGAAATCCGAGGTCCCTGAGCAGCCGTTGGGGCTGCAGAGCCGTGGCCCTATAAACTTTATGGGCAGTAAATGTCAGCCCTGCACGCAGACGGCGGCCCCTGCGCCCGCGGCCCTGCCCGTGTCCCTGCGCCGACGGTGGGGCCAGGGCACGCCTGCTGACAGGCATGCCGCGGTGACAGAAATTCACTCGGAGTTGCAATTAGTGGCACTGTCATTTTCGGGGGCTCCTGCCAATTAATTAAGCCTGTCAAACAGAAAAACCACAGCGCTCACATGATAATTTATATCGGAAGAGACCAGCGGCTTCCTCCACACACAGAATTCTCCCTCAGAGCGCTGAAATAAAGGAGAGAAAAATAAATAAAATAGAACAACAAAAAAGCAGGCACGCGTGCGTGTGCGTGAGGGGGTGCTGGGCCCGGGGAAGAAGAAAGTTAAGCTGTCCTTGTTATGATTGTTAACTCTGATCGCCGGAGTAGGAGACAGGCTGATTAAAACTCCAAACGAGCCCCCAGCTCCCTGAACCCTCTGCGTCCGTCCGGGATGATAGAATCAGAGGAGTTTATTCATACCATTAAGCCCCAGAGAACTTAATTGAAAGAAGAGCACAGCCCGGACCTTGACAAGCGGGAGGTCACAGTAATTGCTGCCGGACATATTTAACATTAAGATAATCAGGCCATTAATTACCCTTTGGATCATTAAATCAGCCAGTTGCAAAATGAAATTTCTGCCTCTATTACTCACTTGAGAGACCACAGGGGTGGCCTTTAATTTATCAGTGAGCTTGAGATACAAAGGCTGGGGTTGGGGGAGGGCAGGCAGGGAGGGGGCCGCGCGGTGGCGGCGGTGGCGGGGGCAGGGCATCAATCCGCCATGCTTGGTGATCGTGGCAAATTAACTAGGTAAGATAACCTCCGCTTCCAAAGGCAGAAGCTGGGGGTATGTAAATAGATGAGGGCAGACAGGGAGATCAGAGTCTGCACACCACTTAGCAGGATAATAAAGGAAATCATCCTTGATTATCAGTGCTAATTTGGACACTGCCGGTAGCTTGTTATGCGTGTTCTGAGTAGCATTTAATTAATTCAATTGCTTGTTAATGAGGGAAGTGACATGTGGGGAGCAGATGCCACCCAACTGCAGATGGGTTCTGGTCATCACTGCAAAGTCCTTTTTCCCCCGATTCCTCCCCCTGCCCATTTTTTTTTTTTTTAAAGAAAGAAAATAGGAAAAGGTGTCAAGCATAGAGGAACACTCAAAAGAGACAAAACACTGACCTCAGCGGGCCAAGAACTGTTGAAAAATAATAAGATGAGATAATCCTGGGGCTGTGTGGGTACTCATGTTCCCTGAGGCCACATTTGGAACAGTGCATCTTTATGCCAGAAATTTGAGCCTGAGATTACTATATTGTGATCTTATGATCAAACCTAACGAGACAAAGACGTGGCCAAGTGGTACTGCTTTTAATATCTCAGAGTTAACGGTGGGGATCCAATTATTTTCAGTTTGGATACATTTCCCCTTTATCAATATCTCCATGTGCATAAATAAGATGAAAGCGGCGATCCCAAATCAAAAAGGACCGGAACTCGTGTCACTGGGCAGACTTGCTCCATCTGGAAGTACACGGCCAGTCTCTCCCACGCAGATTTCTGACGTCCAGCCCCAAATCTTCCTCCTGAAGGTGGCATCTTTTTATAGGTTAAAGACAAGAGGGGAGTTTGGACGTGTAGGTGACAATGACAGAAAGAAAAAGAACGCTCAAAGAGGCAGAAGAGTGTATCCTAAAATCAGCAACGCGGCTCCATTCCAAGTGGGATCAGAAGGAAGAAGGATTTCAGTGGGGCTTAGAGCTTCTCCCAAGGGCTCTTTGACAGAATGGAAAACACACGTCCAGGCTCCTTTGATTTCTGAGACCACATCAGCTGGCTCCCAGACCACCGTGTAAATAGGCTACCTGCCCCGAAACGCCAGCCGCGAGTGGTCCCTGCAGACCCTCGTGGACCCGATGCCTCGACACAGAGACCCAAAGGTGGGAGACGGGAAGACGAAGCGGGCGGCAGAGTGCAGTCCGGCTTCTGCCCAAAGGAACACGGATCGGAGGGCTCTGCTCGGTCCTGGCAGGAAATCAGGGTCACTGCAGGTTAATCCCCAAAGCTTCCAAAGTGAAACGGCGACAGGAATGGAGAACAATGTACCACAGGGACAAAGAGAGTAGCCCCCCCAACGCCCCAGTGGGGCGGAGGAGGGGAAGTCTGAGGTTTGCCCAGACAGCTTCGCTGTGTGCTGCTAGCCCAGCAGCCCCGATTTCCTGCAGGGACATGCGAGCAGCCCGCAGGCCATGAGCAGCGGGAGCACCTGGCACGTGGGTTCCACGTGGCCCCCATTCCTGTGTCCCCTCATTCGCTCGCTCCTTCGTCCATTTGCTCAAGAAACAGGCTCTTCACGGTTTGGCCGTCTCTGCTTTTGAGCGTGCTACTCCATGATGTGAAAGGGGCCCCAAGGAGCGCTGGCACTTGGCCCGACGGTTCTGGTGTCCTTACACCAGGGCCAGGGCCCTGCCTGGTTGCTCCGGGCCACGAGGTCCTCACCCCCCTCCCTCACAGCCCACTGGCCCTGTGTTAGCCCCCTAAGATCTAGCAAATCCCATCCACTGTCCCCACGGCTCTCCTGCATCAGCATCCCCCTTTAAAATCAATATTTTAAGTGTGTGCTTAAATGGTATCAATAGCAATTAGAGAGGGGGATTCTGACTCCACTCCAGATGTAGTTAATTGTTGTAGCATTGATATCCTCTACTGGGCTCCTTTCTCCGAATCAAACCTCCATTACTGAGCAGGGATGAAGGGCACCCTCTTCCCCTCCTGCGACAATAAATTTAATATCGAATGCACTGGGAAAAAATGGCAGTTGTTGCAGAATCCATCCAAAAAGATTTTTTTTTCTTCCTGGGAGTAATTAAAAGATGCTTTTCTTGACTAATGATTCCCCGGTTTAGGAATGGGAAGTCAATACTGCCTCCCTGCCGTGAGCTCCGATTGATCACGGCGCTGCTCAAGTTTGAATGGCGGTTCTCAGGGCAGCTGAGAATCACTGCAACCAATTACGAGCCGTCCGAAGCTGCCCTAATCAGGGGCGCAGGGACAACAAGCAGAAGGCCAGCCAGCTGGTCAAAGGCGCCTGTTTTCCTAACTCACCCGCGGGCCCGGGTGACACCAATGTGAGGTGGTTTCCAGGGGACTGGTTGTTTCTTTGGAGAAAGAGCTGCTGTGTTGTACCTCCCCACGGTCCTGTGTGTGTGTGTGTGTGTGTGTGTGTGTTGTTTGGGGGAGGAACAGCACATTTCTAATTATATTCCACTGTCAGAATGAATCTTCTGCACAAGACGGAATGGACTGAGCTTCTCGGGAAAACAGCTGGGCCCTTTTCCAAAGAATTAGCCTGGATATATTGCTTGGCCCTTCCCTTGGATAGGAATAAAAATTTATTAAAAGTATTTCTTTTTAGTATTACCTTAGGGCCACATTAAAAGACCCCTCCAGCTGTTTGCACTAACAGTCACAGGCTCTGCAGAGAGACCTGAGGGGCTGGCTGGGGGGGGTGGGGGTCGTCTGTCCTTGTCTCAGAGAGGCAGGCGCCAGGCTGCCCAGCCCTTCCCACATCGCAGACTGAATCCCACATGGAAATTCTAGCCCAAACTTTTGGGTTTTTCGTTTCTGTCCAAGGAGACCGCACGAGGTGGGAAGACGGCAGGTGTCTAGATTATTGTTGTGTTGTTATGCTGAGTTTTTGTATTTTTGACGGTGCATTTACAGCTTTCATAGGCTGGGCCAGGACCACAGCCTTCTAGCGGGCCTCTTCGCCTCATCTCCATCCCTTCCAGCAGCCGCTGGCTGCCTCTAGTCCTCTTGGGAACACGCAGATCATATGTAAACACATAAACCCCAGAGTCACCATTATAATCCACCCCTGGCTCCTAGGCTCGGCTAGGCCTCTGCTTTCCTTTGGTCCTATCAGTCCCTAGTCCTCATTTACCTGAAGGTCCTGCCCCATGGCTGGTGACTCCCCAAGTTTCTATACTGCCCCACGGGCTGGACTTGGCCTGGACTCCACACTCCCCAGGCCTGGACATCGCCCCACATTTTCAAGTCCAGCTTAGATGCCGCTTGCCCAGTGACCCCCCGAAGCACACTGGTTGTAAGAACCCCCCCCCACCCCCCGCATGACTTCTCCACACTCCTGGCACCCGCAGCCGTGGCTCTGAGAACACTCACCAATTGCTATGGGGCAATATTCACTTCTTTTCTTTGAGAAAGTGCTCAGTGAATATTTGCTGAAAGTAATTAAAAAACAAAACTCCCAGAGAGAACGACGAAAGACATAAGGAAACATTCAAGTCTCAAAGGCGTTCATGGTCTTTGGAAGCGCCGTGACCCAGCATTACCGTCACCATAGCCTTTGCGGGGGTAGGGAGCTGGGGGGGGATGCTGCCACTTGGCATGGCCGCTTAGGACAGTGAATGGAACCCACGGAGAGCTGGGACTTGGCTGCAATCACCCCATTTGTGGGAAAAGAAGCCTCTGATAATGCTGGGGAGGAGAAAGTTAGGTGCTCAAGAGCTTAGATCAAATGCGCACATCAGAGCGATCGGGCAACCGCGCACACACACCCCTTTGGATGAAAATGAAATTCTAATAAAATATTTACCAGTTAGAGATATCAACCCCTATCTTGGTATCTAAACACTCTAAATGGCGGCAAATTATGACAGATGGAAAAACAAACCTTTTTCCAATTCAGGATACTAAGAATAATATATATACTCCTTTTACACATCAACAGAAAGATGCATTTTTTAATTTTTATTCCTAACTTATTTCAATGTTCTCTGCAGTTCTACATGAAACTCGACCCAATTTCCAATTATAGTTCATAGTTAAGCCTACCCGTCCTCCAAGGAAACTACATCTGTGAAAAAATAGATATTAATATGCAAATTCATCTTTTAAGAATGCTCCTCGCCGGTGGTCTGCTAATTTCTACGTTCGTGTTGAACAGATCAAAATCAAGAACTTAAAGAAGCCTATCATTCCTTCAGTTTGCAGGAGAGCTGCCCACGTGGGTGCTGAGTGGTCAAGCTCACCCAAGCGAACGAAGGCGACACCGGGTGGGCTCTGGGCACCTCCTGCTCCCCTCGCCCCCTCCCCACGGGACACCGGATGCAAAGAATAGTTCCTAACATGCCAGCTTCATTCTCTAAAGTGAACCGAAGGTGGCACCACAAATTCACTTTTCAGCATTCAGGAAACAAAATCCACTGGCTCCTTACACAGGCCCATGGCTTGGCGGCCAAAACCAACTTCTTACGCCTCACACGCGACCCGACCGAGATGGCCGTGTGGACTCCGATGCGGTCTCACCACCAGCAAAACAAGAGGAATGTAAAAAGTGCTAGCGATGGGAGACCCCTTCCCTCACTTCATCTCCCCATACGCCCAAGAAGCAAAAGCGGAAAGTGACCCCGGGCCCCCTCCTCTGGAGGCGGTGGGGATGCGACCCTGGGTGCCTCCTCCTGGGGGCAGCTGCCCGCTCGGCCTCTGTGAAGCAGGCTTTCTCGGAAGACATGCCGTTTTATCACCTCTTAGGTATATTAAATATGTATGTGTACTCAAAAACGGTTTATAATAGCTGTAAATGAAAAATGAGAAAATAAATGGGCTCAAAATAAATGTGTTTTTTACACTGGGTAACAATTAACATTAATGAGGAGCCACCATACGTTAACGTCATACTCAGCTGATTAAATGTGTTGGAAATATATTTTAGAAAATAAAATATATCATGTTACTGTAAACTGGCTCGCTGTAGGTCTGTGGGGGAGGGGCGGGAAACCAACCAAGGAGACGGAAGAATCACAAAACTAAAGAATCAAAAATTCATAATTAGTGTTCACAGCACAGCTTACTCCTATTAGAAATGTATTAATTAAAGTGATATATTCACAAGGTTAGAAGCTTAATACATATCTAAGAGAGGGAGAGGAATCCCCAAGGTGTAAAAACAAACATGAAAAATTAAGGAGTCTGAGTTATCCAGGCCTGCTGAAAACCAGATGATCCCATGGCCGGGCCCCTTGGCATTCCAACAGGTCGCCAGGGCAGCTCTGGATGGGGGGTCGGGGGCAGCTGTCGTTAAGGCCACTTCCCGAGGTTGAACTGCTGGCAGAAGGCCCTAGAGCCACCCAGCTGCCCACATTCCTACCTTGTGGAGTCCAGTGAGGGCTTTGTCCGCCCCTGGCTGCTCTCTTCCCAGACGCTGTTGGCCAGCTCGTTCCCAATGGATGACATCACCTTAATAAGCTCGATGGGCCACTCGTCGAGGTCCAGGGACCGGACTCGAGAAAGGTGGGTGCCCAGGTTCCGGTGGATCCCTGAGCACTCGATGCACATGAGCGCTCCCAAGTTCAAACTGGCCCAGTTCGGATCTGTGGGAAGAGGAGCACCAGACCATCATCACTCATCCCACCTGCCCTCCGCACCTCAGGAACAAAATGGCCAGTTACTGGACTTGACATCCAGCAGTCCCTCCTTAGAAGCACACAGCCTGCAAACGCTCCCTGGTCAGTCCTCCATGCTGATCTAGGCATCTTGAAAGTCTGACATGTTGGGGACGCCTTTTAAAAACCTGGCTTCAGCCAAAGCTTAGGAATTTCCCACATGATAAACAGGTGCAGGCACTGGGCTGGACGCAGAAATGCATGTTCTAACCCCTCAACAGCAGCATCCTCAAGGGTGCCGATGCACGTGGAAGAGAACTGTATATGACCTGGCATGCGTGGTGGGTGGCTGCTGACAGGGAAAGCGAGGGAAGGCTCAAGAGGATTTCCAAAGCTACAGTGGTCCCTCGTAACCTGTTATCTCTGCAACTCCAGGCACATCCGAGTTTTCAGTAGTCATATGATGGACACCATTTGCAAATTTCAAAGACAAAGGCAGGCCCGCTACAATGGAAACATGGTATTCAGTGATCTTACATAAGGGCGACCACTGGAACAGCTGCCACCATCAGTGCTGGCAAGATGGCGGGCCGAGTCTGGCAGTCACGTCATGACGTGGCTGGATCAACCCTGACCTGCAGAGTCGATGGTAATGCAATGCTGTGATAACGCACTAAGGACAACAAATGAGTTTAGAGAGCGCCACTGGGACCCTGGAGCAGGATCACTGCCCGTGTGAAAGTGGCTGGCAGTACCGGGGATGGAGGACTCAGGCCCAAGGTTGGCTGTGGGCCGGGCTCTAGAGCTGATCCGTGAAGCCGGGGCTCACCTGCACAGCCAATGGATTTAACCACCAGCAGACACAAGGAAGGCTTAAATCATCCAGCGATGATCACTATTTACTCCAGGTACACTTAAAGAGTTAATAAAAAACCAGGAATGGCCTTGTGCTAATTCCTCAGAAATCATCCAGCCCTTTCTTTCATATCTGATACAAACTCTGGGAGGTGGGGAAGGACACCACGGGGGGATACGGGAGAAGAGAGGTCTGTGACTTGGAGATGTTCTGGGTGTGAAAAGGAGACGTAGGTCCCAAACAGTAATAAAAATAAGTGAAATGAGGAAATGAAGACTACATGCTGAAGGGTAAAATCAAAGAAATAAATGCACAGGCAGCGTGGGAAGGAGAGGCCAGCCGTAGCAGGCGCAGGAGGGCAGGCTACATGGAGGGCTGGCCTGGGCCCTGTGGGGTGATCAGAGGATGGGGTGGCGGAACACTCCTGCCGTACCCCTTCTTAGCCCAACATGTGCACTGGCCACCTGAGTCTGCACCTCTCAATCCCAACCTGGCCTCTACCCTCACCTTCCCCTTGGAGCAGGGCACCCCAGGTCATCAGGTTGGGTATGATCAGGGCCATGTTCAGCCATCATTCTACTTGACCTCTGGAAACAACTTCTTACAACACTGCCTTTAGATAGGTTTTCGGTCAGTGCCCTCTCTGGATTTTTCTAGCACGTGTCTGGTTCCCCAACTTGATTTCTTTCCCAATTCTTCCTCCTGAACCTGCCCCTTACTTCAGTGGGTTCTGCGGGCTCATCTCTTGATTCTCCACCCACCCCATGGATCCCAGTCTGACCCCACTGCTAACAACGACCCACAAATACTGCCCGCCTCAGGGGCGAACATGGGTATGCTCTTCTCTCTCAGCAGAACTAGTAATGACCATCGTATGTTTGCACTTGGAAATCTTGCAGGTACCTCCCTGTCCACATTTCGCCCCTAAATGTCTCCTGCAAGGGACAGCTCCATCCCAGCCAATGGCACCGATTCATCCAATTATTCAAGCCGGGATTCTAGGAATCGAGCCTGATCCTTCCGTCACCCCGCAGCCCATCACCAAGCACGTCAGTCTTGATGTTCGTCCCCTCCTTGTCTCCAACACTCCGGCCCTGGTCATGCCACTGTCCATGCCACCGCCACCACCAGGATGCAGTGGTCTCCTGTCTACGGCTTCTGAGACCGGCCTGGCGGCCCCTGGAAGATACCCCCCCGCCCACAGGACACATTTCAGTGACTGCATGCAGATCTCCCCGGAATCAGAAACGCTGAAAGCGGCGGGCGTGGGGGTGGCGTGAGGCGTTGCTGCGACCTTCCATCACCTCAGGAAGAACAGTGGCCGTGGGGGCCGCAGGGCAATGGTTTCAGCTCTTCCCTAACAGATGAGAACAACGTGTTGGCGAATGTTAGCACGCATGCGTTGTCAGGGACGCTGCCGAGGCACACGCCTCGCTCCCGCCAGGATGCACTGGGGCGCTGCGGCCCTGGGCTGCCACCTCAGGCCTACAGGCGAGTCCAGCATGGCCTTAGAGCTCTGCACTGTCTCCAGCATCCCAGGGCAGTGACCCCCACCGGCCTGGTGGCACACGCCCTCCTCCCCATCTGCCCCTTGCAAGCGTCTTCTGCGCTGCAGGCCTCGTGTGGGAGACGAGGCTAATGACACCATCCCTGCGAGGGCTGTCCGGAGGGTTAAGTGGAGGGCTTCGATTCCACGGGGCAGACTAACGGGACAAGCAAGAAAAACACACCACGTGTCGGGAAGCGTGTGCAATGGGAGAAGGGGGAGAGGGACCGCATGTGTCATTTCTACCCAGTGGTGGTTGGGGAGGCTTGGAGGGGACAAGTGAGCAAAGCCCCAAGGTTGTCTTTATAGATACAGTTATATAATGTTTGTAACTTAAAAATATATAGTTATACAATTTGTGGTTTCTTTTTATGCCTATTAGAAAAAGCAAGCAACACAAGTGAGAGGCTGAATGTGCTCCCACTATAGGTTGTGCTGGGACATCTGGAGACTGGGGAAGGGAGAGGCAGGTAGAGTCCCCTCCTCCGTGCAGCTCTGGGGTCCAGAGAGACACGTAAGACAGAGTCCCAGACCCCCAGTGGGACACCAGGAGAGCTGTTTCCAATACTACTACAATATGGCGGGAGTTGAGGCCAGTGATTTCCATCCAGGACATCGGAGACCAGCCAGGAGGGAGGGATCAGCTCTGCCCAGGCGAGCAGGAGGGCGTCATGGACAAGGGGTCTGGGAGAGGTAGAAAGGCCACCTCGCCTCTCTGGGTCTGTGCACGCAGGTCAGGCCTACTGGTGACAACCATGCTAGGGCTCCAAGCTCTCGGGTTCTCAAGGGCTCCGGAGGATGGACTTTCCTGAACGTGCTCCTGAAGGAGAGTTGGCAATAGGTGACCTGGATGAAGACTTGCACCATCCGATGGGCCTGGACCATGTTCGTTATCCTTACGGCAGGATTTCCCAGAAGCACAGATGTCCGAAGGCTGCAGCTCCTTGAGCGGTGGACGCCACGGTTCTCCAAACTCACCGCATCACCGCCCCCTCCACAGATGGGCTCCCCTGAGCTAAGGAAGCTCACGGCCCATTCTGGGGCCCAGCAGGTGTAGACCGGCGGCTCCTGGCAGTCTGGCATGCTCTCAGGGAGAACGACGGTGGGTGGGGGTTCCTACAGCTTCAAATTCCACATGGCATGGAAATGCCCAAGCCCCACTCCCAACTGGGGAGGGTGGTGCTCACAAGTCAGTGGGAATCATCCAGAGAGGCGTCTGTGGCATCTGGAGCCCAAGGTTCCTCTCACGTGACCACTGGACACAGGACCTCGAAGCAAATGGGTCCTGTTCTCGGGGACAGAAAGCCAATGGGGGGGCCCACACCTTCAGTCCCCCTCAAGCCTCTCTTAAGAGCCCTTTACAATGATAACAGTAATGGGCTCATTTAAAGACAAGTGTAAACTACAAAGAACAAGGAAAGAAAATCTTTGGAACTACCACCCACATCAGTCAGTCACAGTTCTTTTTTATCTGTGTATATTTACATGGAAGAAATGCGCCACGAGGCTCTCTTGCTTCTATTCACCGAACAATCTACGTATATACTTCTTATTAAAAACAATTCTTGTGGTTGGGACGCTTCCTTTATCAGCTAATTCCCTCACAGCTGGTGCCGGAGCTGACCGCCACGTCTGTCCCCAACAATGCTACAGAGGACAGGAGCGCGGGCTTTGTCCCTACTAGTGCGCTGTCCATCATGGCCGAGAGAGCAGCCACTCTCCCCTAACATGATCCTCTCTCCACAGAGAACATCAAGCGATCTGGGACCCCAAAAAGTCATTTTCTTATTCTCAATTTCTACTTTCTCAAAAAAGCAAAACCAAACAAAAAACAAAAGCAAACCAGAAAACAAATCAAAAGAGAAAGCCCGTCAATCAGTAAGAAGGACACAGAGCCAGACCCGGTTCCCAGGACCGGCAGGCAGAGGGCAGGACACACTTCCCCGTGTTTCAGCCTCAGCGGCAGAGGAGGGAAGCCTCTATCCCACCACAGGACCCCCACATTTGTCGCCTGGCAGCCCCACCCCGTCCTGCCGGAACCCTCTGGAAGTATGGGGAATGCCTTCCCAGCTGGGATGCTGGGGGCTGCAGAGGAGTCCCCAGGAAGATGCACGCAGGACCAGGTCCCTGTGTGCTCCCCAGGAAGATGCACGCAGGACCAGGTCCCTGGATGAAATCAGGCTCCTCAAGGCTCCGCAGAAAGTGGTAATCTCTTCTTGCCCGTGTTTCTTCTTCAATACCCAGAGGCCAGAGCCTCTGCTTGCGTTTCATGTTTGACCGCTGCACGCACTTGCACACAGTGAAAACAGACCACCAACATCCGCCTTCCTAACCGTCCAACAGCCAGACGACCACCACCACTTCCAGGAAAACGTGGGGTCAACGTTCTGGAATGCATCCTTACTGATCTTTTCTGCCTAAATTCCTGAAATGACTCACTAGGGTCTCCTTGACTCACTGCCTAAGTACTTTGCCATTTCCAACGCATTATAAAGTTTCTCCATCTCAATTAATATATATATATTTTTACATAACTTTATTTTTTAAATTTTGAACATTACTTTTTAAGGTTGGACATTCTTGCACCGAGAAGATGTCACCGTGCATGGTTGTTCCAGGTCTGCACATTCGGGGTGTTCTGGTTCTCTGCTCTGTGGAGAGCACCGTGATGCGCGTCTCTGAAGCGACCTGCGCCCCTTTCTCATTCGCATGACCTTGGTTCCCGGAGGACACAGCGGGAGTGTAGGGCGTCCACCGGCCCGAGGCTTGTTAGAGGCATTGCCAAAGTGCTCAGGGAGGCTTTACAGGTCATCATCAGTGTGTGGGTGGTGTCCTTCCCAGTATTTTCACCAGACTGGATATTTTGATTTAAAAAACAAAAAGCCTTTGCCAACGTGTCACCTCCTGGTGTCCTTGATCTCTGTCCTCCGCTCTTATTCTTTGAAAAAAATACAGCAGGGAGACAAGGGTCTCTGCTTGTTCTTTCTGTGGCCCAGGATGTAGAACTCCCCACTCAGACTCCCCGCTTCCTCCCCGGTAAGTGGGGCGACCGCAGCACCAACATTCACGGTCACGAGATCTAAACAGGACAGGGTACCGGCAGGTTTGCCCACGCCTGATGGAGTACTGAAGGAGCGGGAGCTCGTGAATTGTCACCCTGGCCTCTCCCTGCTTCCTTCGTCCCTGCGTGTCTGCTCGGGGGCCTCCCTCCTCGCTGCTCTGTGCCCCCGGCCCCAGACCTTGGCACTTAAGTGACCCAAGTGCTCCTAGAAGGGACTCCTGACCTCCGGTGTGCCTTGTACCACGAAACCGTCCCTAACGGACTCCAGCTGTACAGTGGCAACCGCCATATGTGCTTCTTCTAACAGAGGCTCTAACAGCTTTAAAAATTCTTTAACAACTTTCTGCTAAAAACACACATTTAATAAGTACTCTCTTGTAACTTCCGTTCATGACACATTTTGGAAGTAAAATTTAAAACTTCAAACAAAAGAAGGTACTTTAGAGAAGTTCATCAAGACACCTGAAGAAGAGACCCTTTCTCTCCCCTGGGGACCACAGACATGGGCCTGGTGACCTTCCCGTTCTTGCCCTGCTGCAGTGGCTGCTCAGAGGGGCTCCCCCTCCCCTTTCATCTCACAACCAGAGTTAGTGCCCACCTCCTCCTGTTTCCGTGACCATCCCCCCCCCTCTTCTGCTGTTGGAAGTCTACAGGAGATGGGAGGGCCAGGACAATCTCCCCAGGCAGAGCTCACAACCCATGCCACCCTCTCTGAAACCCAAAGGAGTCACCACTGTTTACAGATGAAGATAAAGGCTCCAATGTTCGCCGCTTAGGATGCTCACCTCCTCCTACTCCAGCACCCTCCCCTCCCCCCCTGGCATCCGCCCCTCCACACCTCCTCCACCCCAGCACCCTCATCCCCCCACTCAGCACCCTCCCCTCCCTTGGCTCCCACGAGCCTCCAACCTAAGCAGCAGGCGCATGTCCTACTGCCCCCCTGACCCCTTCAGCCACCTGTTCAGATCCTACCATCTCCCAAAGCCCCTCTAAACACCAACTTCTGTACAAAGTCTGCTTGAACTGCCACGTGCCCTGTAACAGCCCTTCCCCACGGTAGCAGGTTTTGTGGTCTCTGGGTCCTGCCTCGCCCACCGGGTTTGGGCTCCGGGACAGCAGGATCACATCGCATGTCTCTGATTCTCAGGGACACTGAGTCTGGGGCCAGTGACTTTCCCCTGGTCTTAGCTGGATCTCTCTCTCGTCAAAACTTTGTGGGTTTTGTTTGTTTTTTAAAGATTTTTAGTGATTTATTTTGAGAAAGAGACAAAAAGAGTGCGCACACAAGTGGCAGGGAGGGCAGAGGAAGGAGAGGGAGAAGCAGACTCTGCTGAGCAGGCAGTGAGATGTGGGGCTCGATCCCAGGACCCTGAGATCATGAACTGAGCTGAAGGCAGATGTTTAACTGACTGAGCCACCCAGGCACCCCATGTCAAAACTTTGTTTTTTAATAGCAACAACAACAAATAGGACTATAAGAAGTTAACTGAATGCCCCCAGCACTGGGCTAAGGGCTGGGATGCAGAGAACTAAAAGTCAGTCTTTAACCTCGAGGATGACAAGATGACTTTCTCAGAGGGAACGGAGAGTTCCGTGCTGGACGGCGAGAAGCATGAATAACACGGGGTCGCGCCACGGCACGAAGCTGCCATGACGAAGTCTGAGTTCCATCAGAGGCTTTAGTGTACAGTGACTTTCACATTAAAAAAACAGAGAGAAAGATCTTCTGATGCCAAAGTCCAGAACATATGACTTTGAAATTAAAAGGAACAACTGCAGAAATCTCAGGGCAGGAACCAACAACTGGGTTGCATTTTTATGAAAAAGCAAACAAGCATATGATCACTGACAAAGCAAAAGCTTCATTCCTGGATATGGGACAGAATCTGGGCGCACGGCCGAACCCCTGGCTGGCGTGACCGCTGCTCATCGGGCGGGGGGGGGGGGGGGCGCTGAGGCCGAAGGCAACCCCGGGCTTTCCAGTGCAGGGTATCATATTCAAATAAAATCCAAACACGAGTATTTCAGTTCTGTAAAAGTCGTCACGTCACACCCTGAATCTCACGTGACCAAGGGCCGAAGTGGGTGCAGTGCGCCCTGGGGGTCGCCAGACCACCCCGCCTCCCGGGTCCCAGCCTCCTTCCCGGGCTCACGCTTACTCTGGGTCTCGCAGTCCACGCAGTGGGAGTTCCCGCGGATGTTTCGGATCGACTGCAAGGCCATGGCCTCACTCTGGCTCGTCAGTCGGGACTGGGCAGAGAGGAAGACAAAGGCAAGAGGTAAGAACCCTGGGAGACAAGGGTGCATTCCCTGGTAACACTGCGGCAAAACCAAACCGTCTGCCAGCAGATTTATGGGGTGAGGGCCATCTGAAGCAGCCACTCGTCTTCTGAGTTCTTTGGGGAAAAAGCATGACTGCCGGAGAACGCCGCGTGTCCTGTGTTGAGACCTGTCAGAGGAGAGGACTCTGCCAGGAGTGAGGACCAGGGTAAGTTCTGGATCATTCGTGAGTGAACACGGGCCACCGCCACCCAGAGAATGGACGTGGGTGTGCGCCCCGTCGTGTCTGCTCCCTCTGAAGATGGAAGAAGGGGAGATAATCTGCTTCTGAGCCACGGGTCGGGGCTTAATCAGCGCCACGAGACACAGCTCATGATTCCTCGCCAGGAAACCATGTCCACACCGCCCTTCACGTCTCAGAGAGATGCGGTTTTCACATTAAGAGTGTCTCAGTTGCTATAGCAACAAAGTCACTAAGGAGGGTGGAGGGCAGGGAGGGGCACTGGGTTCTTAAACTGATACTTAACCCTCTTCTTTCTACAAGTTAAAGAAATAGAGAAGGGAGAAAAGAACAACACAAGAATTTGCAAGCTATGATGTGACCATCCATGCTTAAATTTTATCAACACTACGCTATCTATTTTTCTAGCCTGTTTTAAATGCACATCTGTATGAATACGTGTACTTTAAAAAAAAAAAAGCCAGCCTGTATTGCTTTGGAACTTGTGCTTTTAGCCTAAAGACACAGGGCCACCCCACGTGCTCCCATGTCATCATTTTGAGTGGCCGCATCCCATGCCACTTATAAGAACTTTCTGCAGTTTCTTTGGTGGACACTGAGGCGGTTCCCAATTTTTCTCCACTGTGAATACTGCTGTGAAGAACTCACTCACTGCGGAAACTTTGCCTGCATTCATCACTACCTACTGATGGCACATTTTTGGAAGCAGAGGTGCTATGTAGAAGGGTATGTACCTAGTTAACTTTTTTTTTAAGTAAACTCCATGTTCAACGTGGGGCTTGAGCTCATGACCCCAAGATCAGAAGCTGCATGCTCTACCGACTGAGCCAGCCTGGTGCCCCAGGACAGGTACTGTTTCTAAAGGCTAACAGATGCATACATTTAATAATGGTTAAGCCCAAACAGCTATCAGAGGGCACTTAAAATAAGCTTGATTTTTATGTCAGAATTCATAAACTGAATCATCTCGTGTCAAAATGTTTGATCTGGAACAACACAAATTATAACTTATTTGTTTCTATTTTCTAATTAGCATGAATGCATGATTAAGACTTTATTCTCTTTGTTCGGATACCCCAGTATTCAAAGTGTACTTAACAATTTATGCTGGCCCCTGGAGTACGTGTGTACATGCACACAGAGGGATGTGTCCGTCCATCTGTCTGTCTTTTACGGCATATGGAGGCCATGCCTGCCAAAACTCCTCACAACTCATTCTCATTTGAGTCTGTAGCTCCCTGCAGCTGTTCCTTGGATGGGACTTCTATGCTGTGCACTCTGACACGTACTCAGCAAACGCCTAGGGGAACAGGTGTTTGAGTCTGTCTCCCTGGTGCCCATGAGCCCCCCCAGGAGAGCGCTGGTAGACGGAGAGAAAGGGACAGCACCGTCGGCGGCTGTTTGCGTCAGGCCCGGCAGTGATGCTGGGGAGAGGCCGGCCAGGGCGTGACACGGAGATGCGAGATAGGAGTTCCAGATCTTCCTGAATCTGGGGGACAGGGCGTGGATTCAAGTCTGACGTGAAATACCGTGATCCTGTGCAAGATCTGGAGGACGTGTCTGTCGGGCCATGTGCTCTCCCCACTCCTGTTCTGAAGCTAGACTCCCAGGCTTTGTGTGTGGTATGTATCGTCGATCCCTGGCCATGAGGAGATCCAGAAGCTCCCTTGCATTCGCTTTAGGAGCCCCGTGTGGGGACGTGAGTCAGGAAGGAAAGGCAGTGCTCCTCCCCACCTTAGTATAAGACATCTTTAAAGAAGAGAAGCGAATTACATTATAATAATAACGGTTGTGGTCTAGTTTACGCTGGTTAAAAGGGGTAATAAGGTAAGACACTCCAACTTTCTGGAAGACACACTCCCTTCCTAATGCTGAGGCTGAGTGGGAATCATCAGCAGAGGTTCCTGAAATGGTCACAAATGGAGGGTGCAGGTCTGTGAGCAATGCTCTTTTTCTCCTTTTCTAGTTGATCATAGTTTGAAAAATCGAAATGCTCTGAGACTTTACAACGTCCCAGAGAAGGAGCTGAGAACATCCACACTACTAAAGCAATGAATGAGAAAAAAAGCCATAATGGGAATATCTCCGGCAGTGTCTAGAAAATGCGGCTTAGGGTTTTTGTTTTATTTTTTTCTGGTTCAAAAACTGTAAAGAATCACCTCTGATGGCTGAATAAAACACAGAGCAGGCTTTATCAGCAGACTTTACAGAATGGGTGCTGTCTCCCCCTCAACACCCTACACGCTCATCTATGTGCCTCTCCCTTGCCTCTACTTCTGTAACAAGAGTCTATGTTCTAACTTGACATGGGTGTGAATTTTGTGCAATTGTGAGAGGACAGCAGTGCATCTTTGAAGTCTCCCTCTCCTGTCCTGAGTGTATTCTGCCTAAAACAAAGGAAACGTCGACGTGTACGCCACAAGAGTCTAAGAGATCCCATCATCCACCATGAAAAAGGTCAATGCTTTCTACTTGGGATTAGTTGAGAGAGTCAAGATGTAAAACAGGATGTTCTGCCCTAGGAGCATGGTTAGGTTAGGATACTCATACTTGATACATATCGACACAAAGTGTTTTTTTTTTTTTTTATTCTTTTCAATTATTTAGCTTTTCACCGGGAAGAATAACTGGGTCTTGTCAATCACACACATCATATGACGCCTCCCCTCCCTCGGGCATTCCTCTGGGCCTCCACTTCCCTTTAACGATCAGTGGCTCTTGATTTCGGGGGGCAGCCTGCTAAGGGTCTTACCTTATTCTTGCTGCTCTCACATGACTGAAGGCTGGCTAGGATCTGGCTCTCGATGGCTTGGACCCACGCATCTCGCTCTTCATATGTGGTGGCTTCAAAGTGCCACGTCTGGCCAGTGAGGGACACAATGATAAACTCAAAGTTTTCTTCTTGTTCTGAAACACAGAGTGGTGGGAATGAAGAGTCTAGCTTTCATGAGACCGCATCCCCTCTGCCCGTCCTCGGTCATAAAAGTGCCTTTGGGTTCAATCACACCTGCATGGGGCTGGCGGCACGCACAGGACCGCCCGACTACACAGCGGAGATCTGAGTCCACAGACCTCCAAACACGCAAGATTTGGTTCCTAAAGCCAGCATGGTTTAGCTGGGTTTCAATCAGAGCTCAGGGATGAGGAAAAATGGAAATCAGTGTGTGATGTCCGTGTCTCTGTGCTGGGCACAGAGGAAGCCACTCAGGAAAATAACACAGTCACTCACTGCACCACGAGGCACCTGTGGGGGTGAAAAATCAGTTAACGGCAGTAATCTCGGGGTACAGTCTTGATTCCTTTCAGGCACGTGCTGATCCACAGACTGCCCAACGGCAAACAGGGACGCCTGGGGGTTTCTGCTCTTTAACGGCAGAAGCCCTGTTCTAGTGAGGAAGGCTTTCATTCCATCGTCTTCCACCTGGAAAGTGAGTGCGACTCCAGCTGACTGGAGGCGACGTCGTGGCTGCCATGGGGTGACCGTCTGCATGGGGAAGGGTGGGACCAAATCATGCCGTACCACATGCCATGGCGGGGGTCTTTGGGTGGATTCTTGATGCCTCCGAGGCTCACTTCCTTACCCTTAGCCTGGGGGGAAAGGCGGTCTGCTCCACAGTGTTACATCTTTTCTCAGTGACGTGTGCCGCTCAGGCTGACCCGGCCTGGGCCAGGGGAGAGCCTCTCTTCTCGTCTAGCCCGCTATGGCCACGGAGAGGAAAGGGGAGGGGCGCCACACACGAGCAGCATGGCCAGCTACCAGTGACCACGGGGAGGCCTGCAGGCACCAGGCCGTGAAGCAGCTACGTTATGATGCCCCCGTGAGCCGCTGTTAGCCACACTGAGAACCACCGAGGACCCGCCGAGCGGGCCACTGCCGAGGCCACCTCTCTCACCCGCATGTGGTCACTTCTACAGCACCAAGCCCAAGTCTACCACACTCCTGGCTCCCGAGTACCCCTCCCAACCCCTGACCTCCAGCCCCTGACCTTTGCCCAGCTCCCTGCCGCCCAGGTCAGCCCTGCCCTTCTGGAGGCTGCTCTCCCAGAGCCCCGCCTCCTTGGAACCCCTCAGCCCTGAGACAGGGAGGCTATCTCATGCGTCATGTCCTTCCCTGCTTCCCTGTCTCAGGAGACGAGCAGCCTCGGCCACTGTGGCAGACGGACCTCTCCCACCTGATCCCAGGAATGGGAATGTTCTTAATGCAGCCAGCTCTGGGGAACCACTTCCCTAAACGAGCACAAACTGCCTTGGAAATAAATCCACTTTTACGTAGTATCCTGATGCATTCTGATGATAATGGTGCCGTGCTCCGGCTAAAGTGACTATTTTAGAACTCAGTCTCCTGGGGACCCGGGACCTGCTCTGAGTGGCACCGGAAGGACGGAAGGTGGGCACATCCATTGGCCAAACCACTGCTGAAAGCCTTCTACTAACGCACCTTGTCTCAGGGGAGGGTCCAGCGCTCCCACCAGCTTCTCCAAGGTCTACGGCAATCCTGGGCTTGTGCAAAGCTCGTGTGGGCGCTGAGCGCGGGTCAGGCCTGGCGCTGGCGGAGCCGAAGGCCCCCTCCCCACAAAAGGGGCCAAAAGCTGGGCTTCCTGGGGAGAAGACATGGCAGACCTCGGGGAAGGGGCTGAAGGGGCTGCCCCGTGAAGGGCAAGGACAGGGCCTGTGGAAGGCATCACAAGGCGCGGGGGGCACGGGGGGGGGTCTTTGGCTTCTTTGCAGGTATGTTGTGAGCATGCCACACTCCCTGACTCTCTGTGGCCCGTGTTCTGGGGAGACGGGGATGAGCTCACGAGTGAGGGGCGCTGGAAATTCTTCCCCAGTCCATTGTGCTCTTGAGCTGGAGAACAACTGGCCCGTGTGTTCACACAGAAGCAGGGAAGTGACCTGCTGTGCAACGGGGGGAGTAGGGGAGGAAGGCCAGGGGCACCGTTCCCCATCCACACCAGGACGCCCTTGGACAGTCACAGCCTTGTTGGGCTTTTCATCTTAAAACTAGCTGTGGGGGCTCCTGGGTGGCTCAGTCGGATGACTGTGTGACTCCTGATTTGGTCTGGGGTCCTGGGAATGAGTCCCATGTTGGGCTCCTGGCTCAGTGTGGAGTCCGCTTGGGATTCTCTCTCTGCCTCTCCCTCTCTTTAAGTGAGTAAATAAAATCTTGAAAAAAAAAAACAACACAAAAACAAAACCTCGCTGTGACTTTCAAATAGGTCTCCTGTGACTGACCCACAATTAACACATCGCAATTATTGGCTGAGACACTATATCCGTGGATTTTTAAAGGGCTAGCTTCTTGATCCACGGGGTTTAATGTCCTAACATTATAAATTACAATCTCTTCTACACTGTGTTTTTGTAAGACAGTACCCTAAATTCATGTGTTTTATGCAAAACCACCCCAGTGGACTGGTAGGCAAGATAAGAAAGAATGGCTTAAGTCACAGTCAGGCATCAGAAAACCTGCTAATTCATGGGCGCAATGTGACAACTGCTGATTACATCTCCCCCACAGGCGCACACTTGTCTTAATCTGCAAAATTCAAATGCACCACAAAAGCTCCCTCAATCAGGATTTTTTGAACTTCTCAGGGAAAAAAAATTTACAACCACTAGCTTCCCAGTTAAATTTCCACACGTCTGGTCTGCCACAGAGCTTTCCAGCCAGCATCACGAGCTACTTCCCCCGGAACCAAGGGAAATCACGGAGCTTGCTTCCCCCCCCCCGATGACAGCACAGGTACGTGGTACAAGGGTTCCCGGGTGCGGGAGCCACTGTCCGGGAGGCACCGGTGCACGATAACCCCACATGATTCAGCACAAAGCAGTGAGAACACTGGTGGGGTTCTGTGGCACAGGGACACTAATTTTTTTTTTTTTGTTCCAGCGCGGCAGCTGTTCCGGAGTCCCTCCACTGAAACCCTCGTCACAGCTTGTGCGAAGACCAGACTTTCCAATTCAGCTGCTAGAGCACAGCTTGGCTTTGTCCTATTGATTATGTAAACAGAACTCACCTATATATGCCAAATCTAAAGGATAAACATGCTGAAGTGTTCACAGGAACGTCACACTTCATTTCTTTCAAATCTCCAATTTCTTGAACTGTCCCTGCAGCATTTCCTCTGTTGGCTTCTCCATCATTTTCAAAGCCAATCCCACCTCTTGTCTTCTCCCTCTGCTGATAGTGGGTGCAAGTTTCCTTTGCTAGCATCTTCTACACCACCCAACATTCCTGTCTATACTTGTGGAAGATTCTTTCCCCATTGGAGCTATCCCCAGATGGAACAGCCAATTTTGGGTTGTCATATCCTTGGGAAATTAATCCCCTGTAGTGCGTCCTCTTCAGAGGGAGCCTGGAGGAAATTTAGCTTCTCAGAGATGACCTGTAGGCCCTTTCCAATCAGATGCTATGCAAGGGATGCAGGACAATTCTCAACTTTTTGATAAAAGAGAGCTCTGAGCAGCTGCCAAGCATCGTGTGGAGGATCCCAAGGCTGGCTTCAGGCTCCTGGAGAAGGAATGCTACGCTCCACTAGCAATGTCTGCCCTAGGGGAAGGAGGGGAGCACTCAGCAGGCTTACCATCGCTTTGCCATGCTCAGCTGGAGTTTTCTTTCTAGCTTGTAAATCACAGCTTCTTCTCCTCCCTGGCCCTCCTTTCCCAACCATCGGTGAATATGTACCCCAGATTGGGTTCACGGCCTCCCCAACCCCCCACCGCTTCTGAGGGCTCATTTCCTTCCAAAGCATAGACAATCACTTCTGATTTGTGTGGATAGTTCTCAGATCTCTGTCTCTGATCCCAGATCCAACCATTTGGGGGATTTTAAAAATGCCCACAGATACTCTAAATATTTTGTCCTTATATCAAACTAACATGCACGACATAGATCTGCTAGAATCTCCAACTGCTCCTCTTAGGTTTTCGCTATTTCTCTTAATGGTGATAATGTTATTTCTAGTCATAAGCCCTCGAAATTACCCAGATCCCACTTTCTCTCTTCCCACGGTCATCTCATTAGTACAACACTGCTTACCAACTTCCCTGCTCTGTAGGATTCTCTTCATTCCCTACTTCTGGCCCTCAGCTGACTGTTCACGGCTCTGGCTCAGAGTTCTCCGTGTAACGACTGTGTGCCATGCTTCTCCCCAGGGGCGCACCGGCCTGGGCATGGCTTCCACAGACTCTTCTAACCATACTTCTAACCAAGATGCAATATGGTGGACGGACACATGCAACGCTTCTCCACAAACCGTACTTGTTATTGCACTGACGGCCTAATCTCCTAGTCCCTAGCCTAGCCTTGTTCTCCCCCATCCCAAGTCCCCAGGAATTCAGACGCCAGAACAGCGAGCCCTGAGAGCTAAATGCCTACAAGTGAGCGCCACCTGAAGAGGCAAAGACCTTTGGTGGCAAGACAATAAGGTTATAAGGTGGGAGAGAGAGACCCAAGAGATCCCCTGCTCCCCCACCCAGCAATCAGGACGGGAAGGGGATATGGGGCCTGGATTTGGAAAGCCTCCTTGGCTCCTGGTATCTCCTCACAAGGAAAGTATTCCACAAAGATCAACCATGTGTGAACTTAAACCCAAAGAGACTATAAACACACAGGAACTCGGACAGTAAATTTAGATCCAAAGGATTACAGATGTGAATTTAAAGTAACTACGCATGGAAGGTATAAATACAAAAAACAGAATCCTAAGTTTTCAGGCAAAAGGGGACCATGAAAATTGATCAGGTAGATCAGAAAAAAGGATAGTTCTTTTGGAGATTCAAATGATAACTGTTAACAAAACAAGCCCCTTCCCCCTTTCCCTTCCCGCCCAGGACAGGGGGAAGGAGGAGCTCGAGGGCGTGGGGTGGGGGAGTGAAGAGCCAGAAGACAGGTCTGCAGAGACCAGAGGAAGCACTGAGGCCATTGTGGAACAGAAATGATGGCGTGTGTGGACGGTGGGACACACGATGGCAGGTGCTTCACGGGACCATGGATGATACGGGGCTCTAGACATGGGAAACATTGACCAGGGAGGATGACAGTCAGGAAAATCACACCAGAAGCTTATGAAACTATAGAAAATCAAAGACAAACACAAAGCAAGAAACACAAAGCAAGAAAAGGTAGATTTCTCTTAAAACACCAGCAGCCGTATTGGTGACAGATAGCTCAGGAGCAAGAGCCCGAAGTGCAAGACAGAGGGGTAAAAACCCTCGAGTCCTGGGAGACAATATGTCAGTCTCCATGCGGAAGCCCAGAAAACCTTCTTTGAGAAAAAGAGTGGAACGTATTTTATGTGGAAAAAACGAACAAGCAATGGAAAGAGTCTATGATCAGCAGACCCTTGCTAAAGGAGCTAGTAACAAGTATGCTTCCCAAGTGTCTAGAAAACAAGGCCAGAGCTAGGGAAGACTGGTGAACAGGTCAGCATTTAGAGATGTAGATGGATCTAGGCAAAAACTGTGTCTAATTGCTACTTCTGAGAATAAAGTCTTATTTGAAAGGACCAGAGACAGGCTGGTGGGGAGAGGTCACTGGAACCAACGGGTTCTCGGATGGCGTACTCCTCTGTAAGGGGGCGAAGGACGGACGTCAGGCACACATGACATAATATCAGGGTCAATCTCAACAAGAAAAGAAGCAGAAGATACATGTTCCAAATCAGAAGGGGGAAACATTTAAATAAGAAAAATAAATATAACCCAAATCCATCACTGAACAAGAACAGAAGGGAATCCCCTTACATTGGACAAAGAGTACCTATTGAACCCCACAGCATCATTCTTCTTAATGATGAACTGTTAAAGCAAATCCTTCCTATAGTTAAAGGGTACTCAAGGCAAAGATGCTCACTGTAACACCCTTTGTTCAACCCTGCTGGCTAACACAAAACAGAAAAATAGAAGATATAAACACTGGAAAGAAAAAAGTCATGGATTGTAGCACTGTTTACATAGGAAACCACAAGTAATTTAGATTTATGAGAAATATGAACGACCGTTAGTAAATGGACAGTACATAAACATAACAACAACATAAAGAAATGTTAGTTGCATTTCTGTACGCTAGAATAAAATGAATCATGTGTAAATACATGTAAATGTATCTGTTTATACATATATTTCTTTCCATCTGTGAGACTGGGAAGGACACAAAGAACCATGAATCCGCCGATTTAACTCCGTTATTAAAGAAACAATACAAAGCATCACCGGAATCGGAAGTGACTCCTAACAGGTGGTGAAGAGCAGACGGCACCCTGTGTTTCGAGGTGATGGATGAACCAGACGGTGTCAATGGCCACAGCGGGTTTCACGCCTCGTCTCCTGGAAGCTGAGACCTGGCCTAGGTCTGATAACTGAAACACCAGGAAGGCTCGGCAAAGCACAGCGCAAATGCATCCAAGACATCTTGTGACCCAGCCCGGCAGACACGGGCTCTCAAGGAGAGGTGTGGGGCTCGCAAGCTAAGGCCGAGGGGTCACCCCAACAACCCTGCAAAGCACACGTTTCATGACCCAACGAAGACCTAACAGTGCAAGTGCTCAACACTCCAGCTCAGCCGAGACACTGCTCTGTCCAGGGGAACCCTGGGGCTGACTGCCACCGGAAAGGCGCAGTCGCAGAAACAATGAAGCCACGGATGAGGACAAGGTGTGGAGTCACGGTGAGCGTGGTCACTGCGACAACCATGCGGTCTCTAAGGGGTCTGGAAGCGCACACAGAGGCCCAGCGGTCACAGGCCAGGTGGGAGCGTCAGGACTGGTCCCGGGCAGGACTCACTCTGAGCCAGAGCTCGATATGCAGTCACTGACAACAACTTCCTGGGGAAGCTTTCTCTTTTAGCCCAACTGCTGGGCCCTGATGTGACAGATGCCGGGCCCTCCAGTCTTGCCCATCCGGGTCCCAGCAACGGCTCCTGACAGATGCTGCTGCCTTTGGCGCTGGGCCGGCCTCTGCCAGGTGGGCCACGCTGATGGGGCTCCTCGCCGAACTGTAATGCAAAGGTCTGGGCTACGTGGAGGAGACAGACGGAACTCTGATGCTGTCCCAGGGAAGAGGCACCCTCCTGGAGGTGCCACTCTGAGCCTTCTCTTGGATGTTGGGCCCTGGTAAAGATGTCTTTATTATAAGGAGCTGGGCAGCGGGAATGCCTTCCTCCCAGAATAAGGGGTCTACTTGCGGTCCTCACGTGGGGTCTAGCTGACACTTACGGCGTCACATGCTCCCTCAGATATTACTGCCTTTCAGGGTTTTCTTTTTTTGGCGGGAAGGGGAGGGATACGTTAACACTCAAGAGCTACAGTTAGAATTTCTGAACTGAATTATATCTGCCATAGGACTCTTCTCTGCCTCCCAAGATTAAAACAAAATAAGAACAAGGATACAGAACAACTGCATTTTCAATCATGCCACGTATAATTTCCATGAAAGGCTACTTTGTTTCTTTGCAATGAATATACTGCATAGAATAATATAAAATGCACTGCTGTCCGGCTCTCACTCTGTGTCAGACAAAATACTAAGACCCTGTCATCACCTCATTACCTTTAATTATCCTTTTCTCTTTTAAGTGGCTAGGAGTGCTCTTTGTTTCTTGAAAACAAACATTTAAAGGAAAGGAACTCTCTGGGGAGTGTCCACTGGGAGCTGCAAGGGTCTCCCCCCCTTCCTAGCACCCTTTCCACTTTTCCTTGCTGCCTATATCAGACGAGCAAGGTGGGACATTTCCCGGAAATCTCTACCCAGCTTGTCACTAGCATCGGTTCTTTTAAGCTCGTCATGTCTGGAGAATGCCAGGAGATGGCATGACACACGTCCGCCCTGCTGTTGTCATGGCTCCTATGACATGACACCCTGGATGTGGCAGTCGTAAGCTGGGGACTGTCCAGCTGCCAGGCAGCACCAGGAGGAGGGACAGTCCCATCTCTACCAGGACCCTCAGAGCATGTGAGTCTTGCTGCTGTGTTCTGTTCTGGGTGGGGGGAGGCACACGTGTGTCAAGTTTCCTTCTCCAGGGGCCACAGAGCTCCTTCCTCCCTTACTGGGGACCTGTCAAGATGTGTCCCACAGGTGCAGGTGCCTTGGCCCCTTCCACACCCAGGAAAAGCAAAGGGACAGAGGCCCTCCCCCACCCTTCCTGAGAGATGGGGGACAACTGCTGACCAGCAGAGTGGAATAGGACGGACATGACCGATGCCCTCCAAGTTCCCCTCTAGCCAGCTGTTTCCAAGCCCAGTCCCTGACTCATCATGGGGACAAAGAGCTCACTCTGGTGGGAGACACCAACCTGCTAATTGGCTGCCCTACTAGGGTCAACACCTAGTAAATCTCTAGATTTAATCCCTGCTCACAACATCGACCAATTACACCCATTAATAGATTTGGGGACCCAAATATTTTCCCTTCTTCTGTAAGGATGAACATGAATACGTTCCTTCTCTTGGCCCGAAATGAATTTCAATCCGACAATACGGCCTTATTCAAATTATTCAAATCACCAGTGGACCAGCACGGCTCCATCCCATAGTGAAGTGCCATGGTGCTATTTTAGTTATATGCAACTAGATAAAAAATGATAAAAACAATAATTGGCAGTGTGAGGCCAATCAGTCAGGAAGACAGACTGAACATTACTCTTTGCTGTCACCCTCATTTAAAATGTGAAGAGCGGGCACGCGGACCCCATGAGCGTACACTTGCTATTTTTCCTTTCAAGTGGCTTCCTTTCACTAACACAAACCAACTCTTTGCGACAATCACAGTGGTTTACATTTCATGCATCCTGTAGGAATAGAACTCAGGTTGCCAGGAGGCCTCCCAGCATGGACGTCATGTCACACACACACGTCACCAACACCGTCCGGTCCGCGGCCCCTGGCGGGGAAATCGGAGCTCCGTGCACCCAGCCCTCGGGATGAAGAACTGTGTGGTCTCACGGCGTGACATTCCAGGGCTGAGCTGTTGAATAAAGTTTTGTGATTGGGCTCGCAGGGATTTGAACAGTTTTCCGTGTTTAACAGTTAGCTGCGGAGAGGTCCACTATAATAGTATTTTAGCGCCATGAACCTGTCGAAATCAACCTGCCCAATTATTCCAAACGACATTAATAACACCGGATATTACACTAATTGCGTCCAGTTTCTATGCAGACGAGGCCCCGTGGGGCTAATTTTGCCTCCTCAGGGGCAAGCAACTCAGCCATCAGACTGATTTCACGAGGAATCCCTCCTCATTACACAAGTCTGGGCTGTCAAACTTTTTTTTTTTAAAGGTTAATGGGCCAATCAGTCATCAATTATTTTTGCAGAGTCTCAGTAGACAAAGGGTTAAAGGACGCAAAGCAGCTGCAACTGTTCTACATTTGGAAGCTGGTTGCAACAGGAGACCGCCTGGACCACGGCTGCATTTTGGGCGAGCAGCCGGAAGGTGAGAAGAGCCGGACAGATGCATGCCTGTGTCCAGGGCTGGGTCTGGGCAGCAGAGCATGGCACTGTGCTCCTGCAAAGGCCCAAGCGACCTGGGCCTCTTGCCCAGGGGGACGCACAATGGCGGGCCACAAGTTCAGAAGGCTTGGCGTGTTTGTCGCCGTTTCCACTGGCGGGACGGGGCACCGGAGTCCATTCTCCCGGGCACCGCTAAGCTGGAACCCAGCCCCCGTGCTCAGCGCTCCCCATGAGGCTAAGTGTTCTTCCTGACATAGTTCACGACAAATGTGTGATGAGAATGTGTTCTCCCAACTGCGCAGGAATGACATGTTCTGCATGGAGGAGAGCCATGTCCCCTTGAAGAGGTGACCGAGGGTAGAGTCCAGGATCCACGGAGCCCAAGGGTTTCCAGGGGCTCACCATCTGAAAGTGATCTGATGGTGAAACAGCCGAGACTTGCAGGAAAACAGCCGTCTTCCCCACTTCAGACTTCCGTTGGGAGCGAATTAGGACTTTTGTTTTAGTCTATATGACAGTACCTGGATTAACAGGTTACTAGTCATATCAACGTTTAGCCTAGTCATTTTTTTTTTCCTCATTACCAAGTGAGCATAGCAGTGGGTTTCTCCCAGTTTCTGCCTGAAACTCCACACTGTCTTTTCTTCATGTCCTTCTGATTTTGGGGTCCTCTCTGGGAACATGCTTCTCTCTCCTGCCCTTCCTGCTCTGCCACCTGCCGACTGGGAGCCCATCCCACTCTTTGATCTCAGCTTCAAGCATGAGGGAGGCACAAGGCTGGCCAGGGGATGACAGAGGCGTGCCGTCCCTCCCTTTCTTTTGCCAGGAAAGACATCCGTAATGGATCCTGAAGAGCCTGATGCAGCCTCAGAACCCTTCCTAACACAACTCTCCACAAAGCCATTGTCAGCTGGTCAGAGTTGGAAACAGTGAGGGAGTGCATTTACTACTCTGCCCCCCTCCGGGTCTACCCCAGTATATGCACTTTGAGATTACCGAGCTCATGTCCTACGCAGCCCCAGGCTTTTATGTTCATTTTCTGAGCCATACATTTTGTAAAATACTAAGATATTTTTGCTTTCAAAGCAGGTATTACATAGGCATGTGGTATAGATGTTTTACTCCATTATGAAAATCACATGTTTAAGGTTTCAGCCAAACCCATCAGTTTCTATTTATTTTCAATATTTCTCCCATTTTTATAGGACACAATGTGACAGGAAGCCTAAAGAATATGGTCCAGGGTTGTACAGAACCAAGATCTATGGCCACTAAATAATACATATAAAAACACTCCCTCCTCCTGCTTCAGAAGTTAATTTTAAGCAGAGAGGAAAAAAAAAACCCCATTATTTCTGGTAATTATGAACACACGCGGTTTGTGGTTTTCAGGTAAATATTTTTGCAAGGTCTGAATTTGGTAAATATCTTTGTTTAGCCCAGAGTCCAACAGAGGTGTTGTACTGTGGCTTAATTTAGGACACAAGCAGAATTAATTCTGTGAAGAAGTGCGTCCCCAGAGGGAGGTCACAAAGTTAGGGATGTTTACTGCTCTTGTCACAGGAAGGTTCTCTTATTTTCCAAACACATTAGCGGGAGCCGGGAGAGCCATCTGAGAGCCGGGCACACGAAACTCCGTTCTGTTAGCTTTGGCTTCCAAAGCTGTGTAGTACCAAAGCTCCTGAAAAAGAAACAGTCAGATCCCAAACTGCAAACGATGGAGAAGACGGATGTTTGGGCATCTTCCTGGCACCTGCTCGCGGCCCAGGCACCGCACGAAAGCCTGAGGCCCCAGCTCTTGGTTTAGACAGAGAAAGGGAACCAGAGGTATCTGCTTCGACTGGTCCAGTTCCTGAGCAGTGCTGTGCGCGTTTACCATTTGTTATTCATTCTAACCTACGTTCGTCACGTTCCAGGGTCCCCCATCTCCTGGTGGAAGGAATGTGTGGGCTCTGCCATGCAGGGCGGGCCCTGCGGTGCCCCCAGGGCTGTCCCCAGCTACTGCTGGCTGTGGGGCTGCTCGACAGTGTCTCAGTAACCCTGTGAAAAGTCGAGGGCTGGAAAGACAGGCACCCTCGCCTCTCTCCCCAAAAAGTCAGTGCTGGAGTTACTCCCCATGAAAGGGTCTCTCCAATCTTAATTCATCTGCATGAGTTCTTAATCTGTGCCATTCATCACTGACCAGTGTCCGCCTTGGCCGGTTCTGCCCTCAATTGATGCATTCACCAGGGCTACAAATACGGCGCCATGGGTTCTCTCCACAGACTGTTCTTGGGGTTACCTGCCCATTAAAAAAGTCTTTCCAAGAATTTCACCGTGACCCCTGTGGTCACCCCGACCACGGGCCCAGATCTGTGGTCAGGGCTTGGTGCGTGTCCATTCATTTCTTCTCCAATCATCCTTCGAGGCAGATTTCATTGTCTTCATTCTGGGGGAAGGACACGACAGGGGGAGGACAGACCCCATAGGTCATCGGAACCCACACAGCTGGGAAGTGGCAGAAGTGGGACCGGCTCAGGCATGTGTTTTCCCAAAGCCAAATTTCTGCTTGACGACTCCTTTGAGGACGACAGTGAATAGAGCCGGGGGAGGAGTAGCTTTCAAAGTCTGGAAAAAAACGCAGTTTGATTTTAACCCCCTGCTTACACTTCCAGGTAAACATCTCTGGCTGAATCTCTGCTCCTCGCCATGTCCACGTTTCTCAAGCTCCGAGTTTTCCTTGAGGACGGGATCCGTGGAGCTCCTGGCACGAAGCACGGATGTAGCAGCCGTTGTGGATGCGAAGCACATGTCAGCACACCGTCTCCCCAGCCTGCAGACGGGGGACTGAGGTGCCGCGGAGACTCCAGAACTGGCCCTAGACCACCCGGCTCGGGAGTCAGGGCTGAAAAGCGCCGTCTCCACGGGTGCTCACAAACACGGTGCGCAGAACTTCGGGACGAGCATCATCGCGGGACCGCTCACGGTAGCGGGCCTCGCATCCTGGTGTTGCAGACAGCCTCAGGCGATGGTGCCGAGTTCGGGTAGGGCTGGACTCAGACGCCACGGAAGGACACAGTGGGCCACACCTGCCGTGGCAGCGTAGCCTTGTTCCCCTCCCTGTGGTGAGGGCTGTCCACGGAGGTCACGGCCCAAGCAGGGCGCCTACACCTCTCTGCTCGAGCTCCACCTACCCCACACCTGTTACGGAGTCCACGTCTCGAGTTCAGGCTGTGGCCAGCTGCCAGGGCGCTTCCTGGGAGTGTGGGACCACCCCTCCTCACACCTCGGCTTCTCCTTTTGTAAGACGTAGAGGATAAGAGCCTCTGCTCAGGCTTGCTGGGAGTCCGTGCTGCAGTCTAAATGGGCTCTTGGTGATCCCGGAGACCGTGAAGCCGTTCCTGACCCCTGCCATCGCGCAGAGCTTTGCTCTCCACTAACCCGCAGGGCACCCCGGGCCTCCTCTGGAATGAGTCTTCCCTCACTCCATGCCAGGGTCGTCTTCGACCCTTGGCCTGTCTGCAAGCATGCCCGGCCCACCCCCCAGCTCGTCCGGGACGGGGCGCACACAGGGCGGAGACCTGAGGCCCCAGCATGCCTGTCACTGTCTCAGCTGTGAGTGTGTAAGCAGGAGCTGGCCAACATTTACCTCGACCTGAAGGAACAGATGTCTCAGCACCATGACTGGGAGCACTGGGTGCTGGACAGGGACTGTCCTGGTCAGCCGGTGCAGGAGGGGCACGGACGGAGGTCTGAGGCAAGCTGCTGTGCTGGCTGGGGCCCTCCAAATGGCTTGTGTCCCTCTGGGTCCCTCTGTTTGGCCTGCTGTGGTGCAGGGAGGCCACACAAGCCTGTTCCTGGGAAAGTCCCTGATCCACACAAATGCACCCTGAGACGGGGTTGAATGGGGACTCAGGCTAACATTGAACCTGTACTACAAAATGGCCTGTTCAGCTCACAAAATGTGGGTGGGCCTGGCACCCCAACACATCTCTCCTTTACCCACTTATGCTTTATCACATGTCCTTGAAGAGTCCCTCTGCTCCTCCGTCTCCCAGGGGATGATAACCCCACTGTCTCTGGGTGTGCAGGGGACACAGCACAGAGACTCCGTGCGGCCCTGCTCTGGGCCGCTGCCGTGCTCACACAATCTGACAGGCCTCCCTTCCACGTCTTCTCGACACAGTGCCCACCTTCTGCTCAGCCCTCTCTGTTCTTCCTCCGAAAGATGGAAGGCCCGAACATTCCAGAGTCTGGCCTCAGCTGCCTTTGGCCTGATGTAGTTCTCTCTTGGACTTGGAGGCAGCGACGAACTGGAGAATCCCATCATCAACAGATCTTCCATCCCAGTTCACAAACCTCTGAGACGGCAACATGAAAGTTCATTCTTGTTGAAGGAACTGAAATTTCACCAACCTTGGCAGAGTTGAATTTTCATAAAGTAATAGAGATGTAAAGATTAGTCCAGTATACACGTACATAAAAATCAGGCTTCCATCTTGGTTTCTGAGATAACTAACCCTGATGGACAGAAAAAAGTAGAAGAGAGCACATTTTTGTTTGTTGTCTAGTCTTGTGTGTTTCCATCATTAGTTCTGGGTAATTTGTCTTATCCGCTCCCGACATCTATCCATTGACCCTTTCCACGAGGATCCAGGAGCAGGTCCTGGAGTTGAGCTATCTGGGTGTGTCTTCTGCCGCCAGAACCCCAATTTTCCGTCTCCAACAGGATACCTACCAGCAGGGTCCCATGTAGATTTGCTGAAATAATGCAGGCTGGGGATCAGGAGTAAGCGGACACAGAAGAAAAAAAGGTCTTTGGAGCGAGATCACCAGGTCCAAATTCTGGTCCTGCCTGTCTCCCGCCAACCTGAGTCTCTAGGCAAGCCCCAAACACCTGAGCTGCACTCCCCTGGATCTGGAAAGGTGTATGTGGGCGTCCCGGTCCTGGGTCACGCTGAGGCCTGCTCAGAGGAGTGGACGCGCTCCTCGAACGGTGCCTGGCTCACGGTGTGTGCCATCCCCTAACTCTCGAAACTCAAGTTTCCAACTCTCTCCCCGAGGATCTCAGGAGTCAACTCTGCTTTTGGTGTTTTGCGGGGTACCTCTGAAGACCTTACACAAGCAGACTGCTTTACAACATACTCCGTCTGGGGATGGGCACATTTGGCAGACAACAAACCTTGGAACGTTCAGGGTATGAATTTTCATAAAGGATCATCTTATAGACAGAGAATATATGATGACATCACACAGCAAAAGACTGGAGGTCAGAAAGGCATTTTGATAATTTATATAATCACACGGATTCAGGAACACATAACTAAAAGTGGCATGAAATGAGATCGTGTGCATACAGAATTAATCTTTAACCCAAACAAAGTAAAGGAAGAATGGTCATGGCACTTAACTGAACATTCACAGACATAACTCAACGTTGAATGGAAATGAGAGAAAATGGGAGGGAGGACTGGCTTTGTGGTCATCATTGACTCTAATATCCCTAAGACTGCCTCCAGGAACTGCTGACAGACGACCCAGGGCTCTGAGATGCAGTCCTAGCTGGGATTTACAAGCTCCCGGGAGCCGTACACATCACTGTCCGTCCCCTGCCAGGGCAGCTGGGCAGGGCAGATGCCACAGGTTACCTGCTCGGTCAAGGTGAGAAGCTCCCACTTCTGCACATCGTCATACCTGTCATGGACTACAGCCCACCAGTGCCTCCAGGAAGGGCCATCAGCAAGTCCCAGGGGAACTGCCTCTCCGCTTCCTCACTGTCCCCCAACTTTGTATACAACCACAAGGAAAACCAGATGTTCCTTTTTTTTTTCTTTTAAAGGGCAGGAGTCAATGAACAAATATGTTGTGACAAATGCATACACACACACAAAAGAAAAACAAATCTGAAAAGGACACAGGGAAAAGAAATGATATGCAGCCTAAGTTGAAAAACTAACACTAAAAATATAGTGAACGAGTATATTTAACACCCCTAAAAATAAGACAAAATGATACTGTGTGTGACTGTTCATAAAATTCTATTATTTTTTCCTCTCATTTTCTCTTTCTGGAATGAATGCTTTGAAGGAAGAGACCAAGGGAGGGGGGCTCAAGCCGCACTGGTACCTTAGCAGACAACAGTTTCCCCTTGAGGAAGGAAAAAAAAATTACGATTAAAAAAATAGGTCTTTAACAAGCCGTTGTAAAAATGTAGTTTTGTTTTCCAGATTCATTTTTTTTTTTTTTTTCTGGCTGAGAGCAAGGCTTTCAGCGGCAAGACAGGAGTAATTGTGGAAGGAAGAAAAAGAGGATGGTGATATAAATCAGCAAAGGTTAATGATCGGGATGTGAAGAGAGGGACTTGTTTACAGAAATAGCGTGCAATTTAAAATTTACAAGAGATTTAATGCCACTGCTTGGCAATCGCTAAAATCAACAGCCCAGAAAACAGTGACATTAAGAAAAATATTACAGTTATAATCATCCCCAAATAAGTCAATTAGTGTTAGGGCACGAGCTTGCGATTACTTGACCCATTTGGCTTGCACTTAAGTGAAAAAAAATGTCCCCCTATTACACCAAGATCGCTGGATTGTGACCTATTTTGCATCGTACGCATTGTACACCATCCTCCCGCACAAACGCCTGGGCGGACGGTGGTTTTCCTTTGCCTGGCATCAAAATAATTCTGACCCTTGACATTTGTAATCATAAAAAAAAAAGGCAATTTATAATTGTGTTGTTCAAATGAAGGTGGGAAAAAATTCAATCTGCTATTATACAAAAGCAGTGGCGGCTGTCTCCGGTGGAGAAAGCAACGCAAGTCAATTTGTGAACTTTGGCACCAGACGACCTTTAGAAACACAACAATATACTGAATTTACAAGCAATAGCAGCCCATGCAAATGACCCGGGCCGGGCCGCCTCTGGATTAGAGCCGCACAGAGCATTACAGAGTATGCGTCCACAAAACAAATTAAGACTGTGACTTAAATGTCACGGCACACTATTGTATTTGGCTACAGATCATTACACCTGATACTCACACTTTTAAAAACTGTAATAACTTGGGAAATATTACACTGAGTGCCCGCATGTATAAAGGGAAAGAAAAAAGAGGAGAAAATAGGTTTCTGAAGTAATTTAAACATCGCTACTCTAGGACTGAAGCGAAAGGTCAAAATTTAAGTAAGCTGAAAGGAACACGAATGGCAAAACCAAGCACACGGACGGGAGATGGAGAGACGGCGGGATGAGTCCGCGGACACAACGAGGGGGCATGCGGCTCCGGGCGGCGCGGCGTTTACCTTCGGTGTTGGTGCTGCTGCTGCTGTAAATATTTCGCAGGCTACCAACACGGTTTAGTTTCCAAGCCTTGCGTTTGGCTGCATCCCGAGAGCAGAGGGAGGGAGGGAGGGAAAGAGAGGAAACAAAAAGGAAAAGAAAACAAATGAAAAGGGGAGAAAAGAAATGTCAAAGCAGCTTGTGACGTCAGCCCGAAGCTGGTGTGTCCCGGGAGGCAGGTGGGCGCCGGGCTCGCGCCCCCCCATCTGCCCCTGCGGCCCCCCTGTCCCCTGTGGAGCTCAGGAAGGGGCGGGGTGGGTCAGCCAGCATCATTAGGTTTGCACAAAATCAAACAACCAGGCGAGGAAATCCATGCATCCTCTTCGCCCTGTTGGGTTGGACACGTGGCTCCTCCAGACGGTGCTGTGTTGGCCTTCTTGGCGACGGAGGCACCTCTTGAAGGCACTACGATGCCCTTTGATTTGGCAAAACGCTGGAAGCATGTCAAACCAAAAGGCTGGTGGTGAGCAGCTGGCGTGTATGTTGTAGAAGGGAGGGCTCGAGCACCCAGAGCTGCCCACAGTGAAGCTGTTTCTCCCCACTCCCACTTGGTCTGGACAGTTGCCTGTGCCAGCAAGAATGCTAGCATCCTGTCGTCAAGGGTGAAGTGCCTTCTCCTTCCTACGGGGGCTGCTGGAGGCTGTGAATGCAGCTCGGAGGAACCCAGAAAGCACATGTCTCACGCTCTCAGCCCCCCCAAGAAAGCATCCCAGAAAAAAAAAAAAGATAAATAGCAAGTTACCCATAGAAGAACCGTGGGTTTGGGAGTGAAATGCAGAATGAATTTAACACTGCGTGCAGTGACCGGGGAGGTAGGTGGGAGGGGTCCCCAGCCTTCTCAGACACTCTGCTCCGGGGACACATTCTCAGCCCCTCCCCCCCCCGCCCCACCAACCATATGTTCCGGCCAGCAGACACCTGTGGCGAAGAGGCTGGTTCCCACCAGCCCTTCGGAGGAGACAGTTCATAAACAGCAAGGAGCTCTCAAAGTAGGGGCACGCCAGACCAACCCTTTCTCTCCACTGCCACAGCCAGGAAAGAAAGCGGTCCAACTGGCCAGTAGGGCCTCTTTTGGAAAACCATTCACTATGGGGAGGGAAGAAGCGCTCCCTCACCTGGGGAAGGCAGGTGTGTCTGCTGCTCACCGAGGGAAACCAGACTGACCCGGTGAGACCAGGTACAGGCTGACCGGGGGTCAGTGCTTTCCTGCCTTAGGACAGGTGGGACTCCTGCCTAGGATCAAAGGGTGCGCCCAGTTCTGGTGGCCAGCATGTGATCCATGGTGATGACCAGGTCCTCACGAGGGCCCGCACCACAGATCTGAATCTCAAGCACTTCCATGCGTATTGGATTTATTGGGAGGGGCGAGGTAAGCCACGTGTAAGAAATAGGGACCTCTCAGGAAGCAAGCGCAACTCTGAAACGTGAGCTGTACATTCAGGATGCAAATTTTGTTACCAATGGAAGCAAAAACCGAACTGTAACTTAGTGGTCCCCTGATGTATAACGAGGAAAGAGTAAACCATAACTAAACCCGAGAATGACTCTCTAGCTTGAAAACCAACAACGAGAAATGCAATCTCTCAAGTCGTGGGGTTTTAAGATTGGCGACCCGGGCCGTTCAGCAGCAGATGGGTCTGGATGCAGTCCTGTGTGCCTGGAGAGGCTCCCCGCCCCTCCACCTCCCCAAGATTATCAGCGGCCTATAAGGGGTCTGCCCCAGGTGAGAGCATGTGGGGCCCAGAGAGCTAGCTGCCACTATCCAGCAGCCCAACGCCCCAACCTCGCGGCAAAGAAAACCAAGCCAGTCCCAGTTTTCCAATGTTTTCTTTAGAAATGTTCGATGAATATTTACCCACTTCCTCAGGTATAGTGAGTGGGTGCTTTCGTAGAATTAATTGTGTGTTTAATTATTTCAACAGACAAGCCCTGGTGTCTCGGCCGTGTTTGGCCAAGTTCTGGAAAGTAGTAATTGCAGAAGAGGCTACACTCCTCAGCATAAAACTTACCTCTTTCTCAAACATTTACATATAAATAGGCCGAGGCTGGGCTGGGCTCCTTGCTGGAAGGAAGGGCAGCTCAGCACAAACCTCTTCCCTTGCCTGCTTTATACCTTGCATTTTTCATGCTCCCAACTCCCATTACCGGATGGATGTAGAAGCAGGAAGTGAGCTCGCAGTCTGGTTTTCTATTAACCTATTGATGAAATAATCAATTTTAATGTGTAGAACGTCATGCCTTTCTCTTCCCCTTAAACAAATGGACTTTTTCTGGAGGATGCCAGGGTCCTGATCCGTGCATTTGTCTCCTGGGGCATTGACTGCTCTGGGTCCACTTGTTTCGAAGCTTCTCAGAGAGAAAATACAATCGTATTATCATAGATAAAATCTCCGGGTAGGCACAGCGCTGCTGCCTGGGCTCCCTTCTAAAGGAAATGGAGACGCTGCCCTGAGCGGACGCAGGAGCATGACCATGACCTCTGGTGATGCTTGAGGGCTTCCTGTGGACTAGTTCAGACCTCTAAATGTTCTGGGTTATATTTATTTTAATGAGAAAATTTACTTTTTTTTCTTTTTAAATTTTCGGGGGTGTTGTTTTTCCCACTTAAACACAGGCTAACTTTGATTTCGTCCCTCGTGCTCCTACTCACAGGGAGTTTTGGCACTGGAGAGTCACATTACTGGATAGAAAGGCGGCAGAGTGTGAACCCGCCGTGGGTGTTTCCATTCTGCTGGCGTGCTCACTGCATACACAAGTCTCTTCTCTCAAGGGTTTTTAGTGCCTTCCGTGGCTGTTTAAACAGCATGATTCTCTGTACGGTGTTAAATGCTGAGAACACAAATGCAAACCTCAAAGGACACACAACCCTCGAACACATAATTTCAGAAGTAATGCAAAGTAACTGTCAGCCCGAATGTAGATCTTAAGACTGACCTCTTCTCAGTTTAGCCTGCAAATTAAATGGGACGTTCTGAACCCAAACCTGGGTCAACAGGAGAGTCGGCGGACCCTGGGGAAAGGACACCGATGGCAGGGCAGCATTCTCCCCATAATGGCATCAAAACGTGAACTGTGAGCTCTCGGCGAACCCCACACTGTTACGTGAATGCCACATCAAGAAGCGGTACAAGGGACACGCGGCTGATGGTTTGAGAACTACAACAGAGCAGAACGCACCATTATACGGTTGGAATGTATTTCCTAAGGATGATCAAAATTTTTAAAAAGACAGAGTTAAGAGAGTAGGGACTCATCCTCTAAACTGTAAGATGGCTTACTGCCTTTGAATAACAATGGCATTGTCAACTTCCCCCTAAATTAACAAAGAGCACCCTCCCACCCCGGCATAGGAGCACGGATGTACATTAGCAGAGTGAGTTAATAATTACAAAGAAAGGCAAAGAGAGGTGAGTGCGGTCCCTCTGGTACCCAAGTTCTGACTTGACAAGTGTATGAGCACGCGCCCCGGGTGTTGAGTAACACGGCCCTTCCTGAGAGCTGCCCCATGGAGATCCACACTGGGGGTGGCTGATTTTCTTCGGTAGTGGGTGACCACACTGCCAGGTGGGGTGGCTGTGACCCAGCTCATCCAGGTCTCAGATGCTCCTTCTCCTGAGTCCTACATCTAAATAAGGGAGGCTGGCATAAACTCTGATTCACAGACTATTTCTTTAAGGCAAGGTCTGATAGTTATAAAGGATGAATTCTATGTCTGGGTGTCCAAAGTGAGGTATGACACAATACACTCAACTCATAATTACTAACAGACAGTCATGATCTTTTCAAAGGAGAGCGAGCGAGGGCGAAAATGTGCAAATTATGGCTTTCTACTGTGTTAGAGTAGCTGGAATCATTTAGAGTTAACAACTCCCAATTATGACACATCTCCTGATTTTTGCAAGCTATACCTTTTCATAGGAGTTCACACCATGATGATGTGGGACTTAAAAATTTTATTTTAAAGGAAAATTTGTTACTTTGTATCTCTAAGCAATGAAAAAAAAATCCTGTGTGTATTTTTTTTTTTTTTTTAGCTATATCATGTGAATGAATGGCCGAGAACTGGTCTCAGGTAGATTTCCAGGAGGAGAATTTTCGGACTAGCTCTTCATACATGGAGTAAAAACACCCCTTCGTCTGCTGGTGTGCTCAAAGGAGCAGGATTCTCTCTTACAGTCTTCCTCCATCATTGTACCGGGAGACCACAGACTTATATTAATGTCACCTCTGGTCTCTTTCTGACAGCGCTCTTTGTTGATTAGATAAATACTCCTCAGATAGCTGATTAAAAAATGATGCCGCCCTGAGCTTGCATGTCCAAGCCTTGTCAGCCATGCTGGATGTTCAAGTGCGCATGAATTACATCCCTGGCGTGAACTGAACGGGGCTGGCTAAATGAGGCACGCTGTAGCCCTCAGAATCAATTATGAGAACTAATAGGATCTTTTTACCTACAAGGAGGAAGGGGCTGGGTCGGAGAAGGTGTGTCACTCATTTCTGAGACTGTCTTGTCTCCGAACCAAACAAATAATCCCCTCCATTCATACGGGGATCCTACACTTGTCCTGCTCAGAGAAGCCAAACGATAACCTTGTCAGATAGCACCGTTCCCCATCCACACCAGACGTGTATTTATTTATTTTTAAAGAGGCCTTTGGTATAAATGCCACTTGTGCAGAGGGGAGTGCCTCTGCTCCTCGGCGCCTTCCGAGACTGGAGCGCCGGATAGAGCATCCCCCAGGAGCCCCGGGGGTGGCTGCGGGTCCAGCTCGGGTTCTGTGTCACTTCCAGTTTTGTGTGCCCGGCACCCAACGACCTTTTGTTGGTGGAGATTTCATTGTGAGGCTAGCGATCGATCGGAGATTTCTTTTGTTCTGGTCATTTAAACGTTCATTTGTTCAACAAGACTGTGTAAATGTTCTTCTGTTCTCTTATAAAAAAGCAGTGTTTTTTTTTTTTTTTTTTTCCGTAAGATGCAATCATGAAGATTCCTGTGCGCTGGGAACTCACTCCTTGAGCTGCGAAGGCGCTTGGCATAACGGTTGCTTCCTGGCGGCGGTCTCACAGAGAAGTCGTCATGTTGAAACGCCCATTAAAAAGGCCTTTGAGAGGATTAAACAAAACTGGAGGCCAGGCAAATATAGGATGATGTCCGTTCAGGAAGCAAAAGAACTTTGTTGTTGCCAGTTTCTAGCAAGACTGGAGTTCTTCGTAATCGGGAGCTCCAGAACGTGGAAGATAAAACACCCAACTAAAGAAAACCCTGAAGTTAAGTTACTGACCCTTAATTATAAAATTTTAATTCAATTCCCAGGAGCTCCTATGGACTTCCTTACAGCAAACACAATCTCTGTGGTGCTGCTTCTTTAGTGCTGCTCGGAGAGGCGAGCTGCCGAGGGCTTCGCATGGCGCTTAATGCAGACGCACACAGAAAATACCATTAACCCCAGAAAGCAGCGAAAATAAAAACTAAGCGAAAGCTCCGGGATACACCATAAAACCAGAAGTTCCAATTAGGTGGAGAGCTGGCTTTCCTCGTGGCCTAGAAAAACACTGCGTTGCAGGGCAAGGGTTCAAGGGCACCCAAAATTAATTGGGTATTTCAGTACGATGCCAAGAGGATGACTTTTAACAGGGACTAGAAAAAAATAAGAGCTGAAGTGGAGCACGACTTCCTGATCAATCTGGGTGTAGATCTTGGGTTTGGCACATTCTCAGATGGAGACTGGAAACATGTCAATACGTAATGTGAACTTCTTTCCCCGTCTTCATGGAGCAGCTATTCACTTTGAGGAGGAAAGGCTTTTCTTGGGGGGCGGGTGGGGGTGACTTGTGAGGCTCACATGGACAAGGGGGCCCCTGCTTCACTGCCCTCCGGGCGAATGATGAGGCTAAGGTGCACTGCCAGGCCCCCAGCTTTCCCCAGGTCTAGTTACTCTGTGAGCGGCGTTTCTCACAGGCCTGAATACTTGGCATTCAGGGCAGGAACAAGAAGCAAACCAAATTCTCACTTAGGAGAAAAGGAGGTGCAGATGAATCTTGCCAAGCTGAATGATGTGTGTGTGAAAATACACCTTTCTGAGATGGGTTCAACTGTGTTCACACATGGGGCAAAGGTTTCTCCCCGGCCCCTCTCTGAGGGCCAGCCCTGCAGGGCCTGCTATGCTGGGAGGGAGGGGGAGGCCGGGCAGCTGCTTACATTGGAAAGAAGTGATAATGGGAAACATTCATCCCCCCACCCCCCACCCCTGCTTTCCTTTTTTCTTCATTTTTTCTTCCCAATCTCCTCCAAGAGAATGTATTGGAGGCTTTTCTTTGGATTTTTTTTTTTTAAACATAAATTCTTTCTCAATTCCAGAAAAAATAGTTTTTTAATAAAATTGTGCTATCATATTTCAAAGGCGATGATCAGTTAAAGCAACTAATCAAAGGCATAATTATTTGATGACGGCTGCCTGCGCCTCTCCCAGGGCTGTAATTGAGGGGCTGTGATCACTGGACCACCGGCCTCCGCCGTGGCGGACGCCGCATTTGATCTAGCATCTTTGTGGCTGACTTCCTACACCTGCCTGAGTGAAACAGGACACTCAGGGTTATTCTGCCCGCCCGGAAGAATCCCCTTCGACGTGGCCATGTGAATCTGAGAAGACTAGTGAAAACATATTCTAGGAAACACTTGGAACCCTTGGCATTTCAGGGGAAATTCCCCGGAAATTCCCAACAGAATTCTGATCTGTAGCTTCAGAAACCACGGGAGTTGTGAGACACGTGGCTATGTGTTTAGTTGAGGGGGTACAGAGAGCAGAGAAGGAAACAGAAGAACTCTAACTTTTGATTCTTCTTGCTACCATGGACATGTGATGCCTTGAAACTCTAACACACCACTTTCTGTAAAACTGCTCGGCCAGAACTCTGCGACTCTGCAGCCTGCCCCCTGGCTACTGCGAGTGAGCGAACGAGGTCATGATTATCTCGGGAGGGTCCGGGGAGAAGGCTGTACTCACACGGTTTCATTGCTTTCTGTAGGAATAATCTAAATATACCCACTCTATTCAGTCTCAGCAAGAACATACGGGAACACTGCTTCAATATTATCGCAGAAGCAAAGTTAATTTCACAGTAGTTTAATAATAATAATAACCCAGGTGGGGTGCCTGGGTGGCTCAGTGGGTTAAGCCTCTGTCTTTGGCTCAGGTCATGATCTCAGGGTCCTGGGATTGAGTCCCACATCGGGCTCTCTGCTCATTGGGGAGCCTGCTTCCTCCTCTCTCTCTGCCTGCCTCTCTGCCTACTTGTGATCTCTCTCTCTGTCAAATAAATAAATAAAATCTTAAAAAAAAAAAAAAGAACAACCCAGGTGCCTAGGTGGCTCAGTTGGTTAAGCCACTGCCTTCGGCTCAGGTCATGATCTGAGTCCCGGGATCGAGTCCCACGTTGGGCTCCCAGCTCGGTGGGAAGTCTGCTTCTCCCGCTGACCTTCTCCCCTCTCATGCACGCTCACTCTCTCTCTCAAATAAATCAGTAATATATTAAAAATCACCCCACCTGGCTTCCACAGAGGCCTGTGTTACTTTTGAATGCAAGGTGTCAGGTTACCATAGTTTTCAAAATTAATCTTTTTAACAGTTGCATCACGGAGTTAGCACATCGTAGTTGCAGCTGTACTTTATCATTAAGCATTTAGTTATTTCCAGTTTCATGTTACTAAAAACACTATCTTCTGTTTGACTTACTATGGATACAGATGGTCACACAGAGAATTACTTATAGATATGGGTACAGACGTGTTAGGACACCACACATCTCTTTTCTCTGCCATGCCTGAGGACAGAGCCAAGGAGAAATGACAACCAGTCATAACAAGCAAATCTAGCGCATGGATCTCAGTTTCCAATACCATTCTCCAACAAAAAGAACCATTCTAGCACTGGGACAGGAAATGCACAAGGTGAGCCCGGGGCATCGTGTGGTCCTAGGAAGTAAGGAAACACTAAGGCAAAGAAGCAGACCCAGCCCACAGTGCTGGGGGTGTGGGGCAGGTGACAAAGCACAGGAGCCAAAGGGAAGGACTTCCAGTGGCTGAAGCTGGAACAATTTGAGCAGGAAATAAGCAAAGTTGTGTTGGATTATAACCTTAAATATGAATGAAATAGCCAAGAGTCCATGCAGATGTAGAGAAATAACTGAATAAATGGGGAAAAGAGACAAAGCTTCCATGCAGAAGAATCCCAAGTAGTTTCCGTCGCTACTGAACCCTAGAGGAGGAAGAGGCTCACTCCCCCATCCTCAGTGCAGCTGACCAAGAGACTTCCTCCCCAGGATGGCCGTGTGGAAGTGTGAGGGCGGCGGGGGTGACTTCACACAGTGGCACCTGGCAAAGGCAAACTCAAGCCAGCGATCAAGGTCAGCCCTGCTGGTCATATACGCCGCTGGGACTAGGGACCCTGGAGAGGGGTGTGACAAAGATAGCACTAAAAAAAATAAAATAAAATAAATTATTTACTTATTTTGAGAGAGAAGGAGAGAGAGGAGCAGAGGGAGAGGCACAAGCAGACTCTGTACCAAGTACAGAGTCCAATGAAGAGTTCGATCTCACAACCAGAGATCACAGCCTGAGCCGAAATCAAGAGTGGGATGCTTAACCAACTGAGACACCCAGGCGCCTGCACCCCACCCCCCGCCAATGGCACTTTACTTCTGTGGTCTTCCTCCCCAAAACCAGAGCCCAAGACTAATCCTAAGAAAAACATTAGATGAATTCCAACCACAGGGGATCCTATAGGATGTCTGACCAGCACTCCTCCAAACTGTCAAGGTCATCCACAACAAGAAAAGTCTGAGAAAATGATCCAGCCCCAAGAGCGATGTGCCACGCAGTCTCCTGACCAGTGTCCTGGAGCAGAGACCGCAGGCAAAGACTACGGAAATCCAAAAAAGGTACAGACTTATGTTAATAATAATGTACCCATGCTGGCTCATGAATATGCCTTATCAAATAAGATGTGAATAACCAGGGAAATCATGTGCACATGTTTATGTGTGGAGGTCATTTGGGAATTACCTGCAATAGCTCCTCAATTCTAGAGGTTGTCTCTAGAAACTAAAACTTTTCTAGAAAATAAAGTCTATTAAAAATACTACAACAGGCATCGGGTTCTTGGGTGGCTCAGTGGGTTAAGCCTCTGCCTTCGGCTCAGGTAATTTTCCCAGGGTCCTGGGATTGAGCCCCGCACTGGGCTCTCTGCTCAGCAGGGAACCTGCTTCCCCCTCTTTCTCTGCCTGCCTCTCTGCCTACTTGTGATCTCTCTGTCAAATAAATAAAATCTTAAAAAAATACTATAATACGCACCTTTGGGCAGGAGTACAACTATTTTTTTCCCATTTAAAATTGTTTCCTCAGAAGGAAAGGCCAAGAGTAACATTACCCAGGGAAAGGATTGCTCTGCTGCCGGGAGTATGGACAGAGGAAACTATTATCTCGTTGTCATATGTGACTTAGTCTCACTAAACCAACTTTTACAAATTAAAGACAATTTGAAATCTTTGCATGGCATGAATAATATGCGTCCCACGTGCGCTGGAAATAATCCCCCCCCCCCTTTTTAAAAAAGATTTAATTTATTTGACAGAGATAGTGTGAGCCAGTGAGAGAGGGAACACAAGTACAGGCTTCCCGCTGAGCAGGGAGCCTGATGTGGGGCTTGATCCTGAGACACTGGGATCATCACTTGAGTCAAAGGCAGAAACTTAAGGACTGAGCCACCCCCCTTCCTCCACCCCGCGGTCTGGAAACTCTCAACACCTTGAAAGCCTGCTCCACCTGGTGGTTGTGCGGAGATGCACGATTTAATTCCTGGTTGTGAACATGAGTTTCAGGGTAGTTTGTGAACTAATGCTCTCTAGAGGCAGCAACTCAGTGAGGGCCCGGTCCTACGGATAAGACGCTGTCTCCTTGTATTTCATTTGGAATTGCTGACCTTGAGATTATGTTTTTTCCATCTTTAAAAGGTGAATTACAACATATATTTAACAAAAGTGTACCAAGTTTGACCAATCCTCCAGTGAATTTTCAGGATTAACTTGTTAGAATCAGAAAATGAGTTCAATCCACTGAGAGAAAACGTTTGCTCCCATGCTAAATTTAGATCTTTCCTTGTAATCAGTACAAGAAACTTACCTTTTAAACTAAAAGCGAAAGAGTTTAATAAAATTAAAGACCAGAGTCGCGCTAAGCTGCTTTCGTGAAATTCAGGAAGGCACAGCTGTGGGAAGTTATCTGCTGTGGAAGGTCTGAGCTCAGATTCCCAAGTGTCACGGGACAAAATCAGCATCTTTTCTCACACAAAGGAATACTGATAAAGTTATGGAGGCAAACCAACTGTGTAATCACAAGTGAATCTACACAATATTGTCCAAATAGATATATTTTACTTGGGCACAAGATATGAGGTGCAATCGGCTATAGTCATGGGGGCCCATTTCATATATAAAAACCCCAAACAAACTGCAGGATAAAGGAACCCTAAAGTGGCTCAATCCACACAAGTCCGGGCTGCACGGCCTTATGGTTTGCAACCATTAGTTTCACGAATGACTATGGAAGAGGAATCTGCACCACATATGCAGTATTTGGGGGCTTTCTTTTTTTTTTAAGATTTTTATTTATTTGACAGAAACACAGCCAGAGAGGGAACACAAGCAGGGAGAGTGAGAGAGGGAGAAGCAGGCTTCCCGCCGAGCAGGGAGCCCGATGCGGGACTCAATCCCGGGTCTCCGGGATCATGACCTGAGCCGAAGGCAGTTGCCCAAACAACTGAGCCACCCAGGCGCCCTGGGGGTTTTCTTTTATTATTTATTTTTTCTAATTCTTTCTGGGAAAACAAGTGATATTTTACAGAGTATGAAGGACATGCAAACTGCCAAGAAAAAAGTATTGGGATGGCAACGGACTGTTCTCTTCATAGAGGAGACGTGGTCATAGGGCGTCATGGGATTCAGTGGGTCAGTGGTCCAACCAAGTGCCATGGTGAATGTCTGCCCTCTCCCCAGGTGCAGGTGGAAGGCAAGGTAACGGGCAATGGAGAACAGGGGTGAGGCGGGAAAGCTGGTGCTTGGGAACCCAGACCACCCCGTGTGGCAGAGGCACAGGGTGGCCAAGGGGTGACCTGGCACCATGAGGGGCACAAAGTCCGCCTCAGTGTGCACCGCCATCCTCCCCTTACTGTGTGCACAAGATCGAGACTACGCAAACTCTACAGATCTGCAGAAAGTCTTTAACAAGAGCAAGGCACTCCCTTGTGGGGGTGGGGGTGGCTGTGCGCACACAGTGTCTCCCATGTGCGTGAGGAAGACGGTAAGGAAGGGTGGTGGAGAGGGACTTCAACAGACGGGACTGGACTGCTACAATCCCAGGGGGGGACCAGAACCTTCCGATGGAGTGGGCTGTGCGTGTTCCAGTTACAAAGTATGGAGGTTTGTACCGGTTATCTTGGAGACTGACTACACTGGGGAAGCTGGCGAAGTTCTCCAAATTACTTCTTCCTAAACAATAAATTGGACAACTTAATGGGTAAGACCATGTGCGAAAGCATTAATCGCACACTGCATGGAGCTGTCTCCCTGTCGGTGCTACAGCAACAGTCACAGCCCCCCCAAAGATGTACTAGCGAGGAAAAAAATACAGATTAGTCTTAAGATGGTATGGAAGTATTTTTAAAAGTAGTGGAAATATAATTCAGAATGATTTCTAAAATTATAGTATTTTTAAAAGTCTTGGGGTGCCTGGGTGGCTCAGTTGGTTAAGCATCCAACTCGTGGTTTCAGCTCAGGTCCTGAGCTCAGGGTTGTGAGATTGAGCCCTGTCTCAGGCTCTGTGCTCAGTGTGGGATCTGCTTGAGATTCTCTTCCTGCTCCTCTGCCCCTCCAGCTTGTGCTGACATAAACAGATCTTAAAAAAAAACTTCACTACGAGCGCCTAGATGGCTCAGTCATTTCAGTGTCCAAGTCTTGATTTTGGCTCAGATCTTGATTTTAGGGTCAGGGGATTGAGCCCTGCATCAGGTTCTGCACAGGGTATGGAGCCCGTTTGGGGCTCTCTCTCTTCCTCAGTCCCTCTCCACTCATGCTCCCTCTTTTTGTTCTAAAAAAAAAGTCTTACCTGAAGTCTTCACACATGTGTGCATATGTGTACACACACACACACACACACACACACACACACACACTCCACTCCTGGCCAAGCAGAGGTCCAACAGAATGATCAAGTAGGATCTTGATGATACATAAATAAACTATGTGCTTTTATCCCTCTTCTAAATTTAGCTAGTGGTAGACTTTCTGATAGACTAAACTTGAATAAAAAAGCAAGAAAAAAAAAAAAGGTGACGATCTTTCTTTCTTAGTAGCCCCTAGTTTTTAAAAGGTGCAGGCCCTTTCTGACGACCATGATTTGTCAACATTCTAGAACGACTTTGCTTCCCATGAGCCACGGTATCAGCACCTCCTGACTTCTGTCTGGGCAGGCACATACATGGGTCGCTGGCTGTGGCATCCCCAGAGGGTCGGTTGCCTGCAGGCCTGGGGCTGCCGCTCCGCCCCATCGTCCTCCCTCTGGATGAACTGGGCTCCAGAATGGGCAGCCAAGGGCGCCGTCACAAGCTCACCCTGACATCGAGGACTTAGGTGGGAGCACTGCCACTGCCCTCTCACTTCTCTAATCAAGATGGCTGACATTTAAATTAAAAGGCAAAAATATTTTAAATACAACACCCACTGCGAGGCAAAAGAAAAACGCCCCCTGCTGACTTATCTCACAGCCACAGCAGAAAGGAGCTGTGTCAAAGCCTAACTTTGGGAAATCAGCAGAGGCACGGCAGTCACTTAGCTACCGTCGTCTGTCCAATGGCGGGGACCAGCAAGAGGACAGGTGGGAGGAAGGGGCGCGCGTGTCACGGCCAAGTGCCCCTGAGCCGGCAGCAGCCCCGACCCGCGCGCGGGCAGATGATGGAGCGAGGACAGCTGGCTACTAATCGCTGATTGAATAATGCAACGGAAACAACTGATAAAAGGTTTCAATCTTGAGAAAAATGATTTATCGTTTTTCAGTTTACTGGCACCGCCATTTGTGTGACAAACGGCTGGAAAGCCCCCAGTTAATCTCCGCACCCCGCCAAGCCCGCCGCGGCGGCAGCTTCGGCTCGCACAGCCAGATAATCAGCAGGCGCTAATGACTCCGCCACGCGGAGGCTGCGAGGGCGACACGCCGGTGTTTTATCAAGCCCTATCTCCGAGTGCATTTGCACGATGGAGTTTTTGGGCGAGGGGCAAGGGAGAGCAGAGATTGGGGAGAGAAAGAGGGAAGCACAGCAAGAACAAAGATGGATAAGCCATGCGGAGAGAGCAGGGTCCTGACACAGAGACATGGATTCCTGGGGCAGAGGAGAGCAAAAGAGCTTCCCATTGGCTCAGGACAGCTTACAGCTTTGCTCAATGGCTATGTCTGACCAGTAGCATCTGGGTGCCCTTGGAGGCTGTGTGTCCTCCCAGGGCCCGGGGCTGCGGCGGGGACCTCCCGCCCACGATGCACAGAGTGTGGCAGGTAGCGTGGCTTTTAGGTAAATTAAAGATTTTACTTAAAAACAACACCGAAAATAACACATTTACTTTTACAGCACCGTATGCTGAGTATCATTCTGATTCTGAGTATCATTTAGTTTTGATTAAACTCACTCCATTCAATATATTCCCTCTCCCTGACAAATTCATATGACATGGAACCCAACACAGTTTGGCCCTTTGAACCCTCTACTCTCGCTTAATGCCTGTCTCATGGGGGGGGGGGGGAGTTGGGATTAAAGAAGATAATGCACAGAGTGCAATTAGTGTGTAGTTTAGCAGAGAGTAAATAATAAATATTAAATATAATGAAGATGATTTTTCAACTTCCAAAACGGAAAGAAGCAAGCCTCTATTAATTATAAGCTTATATCCACCAGTAAATTCAAGATGTACATGAGCACCAGCACTGAAAGACTGCATTATTGCCTTCCACTATCACACAGCAACGAAGACGTCAGGAACATTCCTAAGTGTAAGTACCTTGCAAAGATACATAAAAACACATGCGTGGAAAAGATGCTAGATGCAAGGGATTCAAGCAGGGGAAAGCATCTCTAAGATGACTTGAAATAAGGAAATGAAAGTACACAGTTACTAAAAATGACACATAAAGAAAGTGTGTTGTCTGATTTCAGGTGATCTACAATGTGAGCTGTAATTCCGGCCTGGAGCTCTTTGGGAACTGGGGTCAGGGCTACGGGGCAGGTGTCTGCCCCAGAGCAGTCCCAGGACTGCAGCTTTTCAGAGCTGAACAAACACCCAAGACCGCCGTGCCCCTAACAATGTTCTGGGTTCTCACACGGGTGGAATTCCACATGCTCACTCAACTCTTTCCCAAATTAACAGTGAGGAGGTTTCAGGACATCCCACATGCTATTGGACAAGCAATTAAAACGCCGTACTCCCAAGGTGCCTGGCTCAGCTGGTGGAACGCGATTTTGATCTTGGGGTTGTGAGTTCGAGACCCACACAGTGTGCTGAGATTATTTAAAAAAATAAAAATATCTTAAAAAAAAAAAACAAACCCAAACCAAACCACTGTCTTCTTTGGTTTAAACATTTCCCAAAATGTGTTCCAGAGCAGAATAATGGTCCCGAGGACTGAACTGGAGTTTAGATGGGTATGGCCACACACGCTTGGTATCATCATTTAAGTTAAATGAGGACTTTGTTTCCCTATAGGGAAACAGACTATGCAATGCTCTCCAAACATTTCCTTTCAGAGTACCTTGTTGGATTCATTCTCTGTAACACAGACTTTTGGGTTTATATCACATAAAACCAATTTGTACAGAAGAAATAGTTTGGAAAACCCTCTAGGATGTCTACGTGGGCCCAAGGAGGTACCCTTCCTCCCCTTCCCCGAGGCACCCCATGCATCAGGTGCACCCCGCACATGTGCACGGCGCCGGGCTTTTGGGGGACAGATATCAGAGGCAGGCCCTGTCTTTAGGACTTTCCACAGAAATGCAGGGTCAAGATTAACCCGTAGGAAATATTTCCAACAGACGGGTCATGGACACAGGACACGTGGTGGCCCCAGTTAACCTGGCAGCCTAGAAACAGGAGGACCGGCGTTGCCCTGCCTGCGCCACAAAGGGTCGGCCTTTTCAGCGGGAGAGCTGTGACCTGGGGTGTCGCAGACCTCCCGCTGCCAACTCTGAGGGAAAACAACTCCACTGGGGTCTCGAAGGTGCAGTCTGTGGTCAAGTCATCGACAGGCTGTACATCTTAAAACCCCTGCCTGAACATTAAGCTGTTTTCCTTTGCCTTTAATGTACTTTTGCCTCTATTTTAATTAGGGAATTTCCAATTTTTTTTTGTTTTTTGCGGGTTTTTTTTGGGGGGAGGTTGGTTTCCAATGTTAGTGGCAGCCATGGCAGTGCAGAGTCTCCAGTTCTCTTCTGTGGCCAGGCAGGCTCCCTGGAGGAGGCGGCGGATGGCACACGGCCATCATCTCAAGATTGACCGTGAGAGGCTGGGAGGAGTCTGCCCAGTGGGGTCCCATGGCAACACACCAAATCGGCGTGGGAACCGTGTCTGTCCCCCTCACAGGGCAGTGGGAGGGGCCGCTCTCGGCCACTGCCCACCGCGGGCAGGGAGAATGGTAGCAGGAGGGAGCTCCGGGTATTGAAGAAGCAGCTTAAACATTCTGGTCAGTGCTATTTTGTGCATGATCTCTGATTGCTTCTGCCCACGACAGCGGAAGAAGCACAATTTAACAAGTGACCTCTTGAGTCAGAACATGACTGGGTCCCTCGGCCTTTCTCAGATGGGTCCGCGTCATCTCTAAACACACGGCGAGTCCTCTGGCTCCCGCGAGTAATACTGTGGTAGGCAGAAACCACATCCCGAGAAAGGAATGAGGGGTGGGTTCTGTCCTGGGGACTCAGAACAGAGGCGCTCGGTGACTCCCAACAGCAGGGGGACAGCACGGTCCCCTCACTTCAACAGCTGAGAGCACTGCCATGGGAGGGATGAGGGCCTGCCCAGGTCCCGTTCCGCCAGCAAGACGTGGAGGCGAATTCAAACCCAGCACACATGGCTCCAGAGCCCAAACTCCTACCCGACTCCTATCTCTGCCCGGCCCCATGACGCCCACCCTCCCACCTGTCTTCGCACACGGCCACGTGCCTGGCCGGACGCACCACACCCTTTGCCGGAAAAGCAAACCCCAAAGATAAGCACAGTGTCGCTGCCCTGGAGGGAGAAAAGAAGGATCTGGATGCGTGCCATGCCACCTGTTTCACTTTCATGGACAGTGAGATTCTAAGCATTTTTTAAAAGTTTGATTTTGTGGAGAATCTTTAATTTTTTCTCCCTCCCCCGACTCACAATCCAATAAGACATTACAGGAGAAAATCACAAGTAAAAGGAATATTTTCCAAAGTCGGAGCAATGAGCAGAAATAAAGCCCTTATAAGAAATAATTCAGCAAAAGAGAAATTTCTTCTTCATTAGAATAAGGGATTGCAGAGTGAAATGCCTTAATTACCCATGAAGCAAGATAACCTTATGTGATTGCCTTCATTTTAAGAGCACTAGAAAGGAGAATATCCACTATTAAGTGCTCATGTCTTCCTCCCACTGTTGGAAAACCCCCAATGCCATTCTCCCAACTCTGAAAATAATTCTATGCAGAATAAAACACTAAAGAATAAAAATCAAGAATTTTTTCTGTATTTCGTCTTCTTTATTTTAAGCGTTTAAAGTAGCATGCAGAAAAATGATCATTTTTCTTGAGCCTCCCTTTGTATTCGGTGGATCTCTGGACCACCTTTAAAAATGGCACACGTTCTGATGGCTAGCGCTGCTTGCAAAGGATAAATCGCATATTAGCATACAACTGTACGTGGGGAAGAGGCTTGAAGACACTGAAATATTTTTATAATGACTCTTAAGGAATGGAGAAACAAACACATAACAACTCTTTAAAAATAAAATGAAGTTACTTCTCCTGTTACTTCACCACTAAATAATCACAACACTGAAATCAAGGTAAAAGTCAGCAATATAGCAGAGCATAAATATGCATACAGGTCACTAGGCTGACTGGGGACAAGTGCTGAGTTTGATGAGGCCACCGTAACTCCAGTGAGAACGGGACACCTCTGCCGGGACCACGCCCACCCCAGAGGACCACCTGCCCCCGGTCTCCTTGGGGAGCTTGCCCGGCCCCTTCGCCCACCTCAGAGAACAACCTTCCCTCCCCCTGGGGGTCCTGAGTCCTCCTGCTCCATTTCACCTAGTTCTACTGCACTGGCCACAACCTGACACATCACGTATTTATTTTCCATAATGGGAACAGCAATGTGTGAGGCTCACATGCTCTTCTAGAACCCTGTCACACTCCGAGAGAGTCTGTGTCCCTACCTGGAACCAAGATGGGACGGAGTTGATGGTTTACGGGAGAAGTGACACCGTGTATCCCCCGAGGCTCGGGCAGAGAGAGAAACCCGGCTTCCTCCCGGCTACGCGGCTCTCCTGCGGTGCTTGTCACCGTGTCAGGAGGAAGCCCTGGCCGTGAGGAGAGGTCATGTGCACGTGTCTTGGCCAACAGACCCTGCGAAGCTCCTCACAGGCACCAACAAGTAGCTGAGAAACAGTCCAGAGGTTTCCAGCCTCGGGCTCAGTCTTCTGGACGAGGCTCTAGACGCCGAGACAAGTCCTCTGTCTTGTCTGGGCTCAGTCTTGTAGACCAGGCTCTAGACGCCTGAGGCCCCTGTCCTAATGCCCGAGCAGCAGAGGCTGCCCGGAGGGTGGACAGGACACCCGCTGGCCTGGGTGGCTGGGTGCGGGGGCAGGCAAGAGCGCAGAGGGAGGGACGAGGGCTTTTCAAGAGGCGTGACCTGCCCCGAAAACAGCAGTGTCTACTCTGTTCATGGAACAGATGACAATATTTGAGCTTTTCACAGCAACCGGACACATTCCCTCGTCAGCCTGGCCTGAGGTTTGTAACGATGTGCCAGCAAAGATGCCCAGGAACTAGGAGGGCGCCACTGCCCAGCCCCATGTCGTCTTGAAAATGAAGCGATGGGTACCAGGGACCAGAACTCAGTCCTAGGAAGTGCTGTGAGGAGGACAGGGCAGGTGGCGGCCGGGGCACCTGACCCAGCACACGGGTGCCGCCACAGCGAGATGAGCAGCAGAGGTGATCAGCAGCAGAAGTGATCGGCCGCGGTCACTAATTTGGAAGGGAAGTGGAAAAGCTCATCTTGGCCAAAGTGGAGTCAGCAGAAGTGAGGGATAATCACCTCGTCTTTAAGGTCTCACAGACCCACAGGCCGCTCACTGGCGGGAAGTTGCGGAGGGCACGCCGCTGCTGGAGACCACAGTGAGCAAAGCCTGCGCGCGGGCAGACGGGCGGGCGTGTGGACACAGGAGCACGTCCTCGGGGGATGCCGGCCTGCAGCTCCGCGTCCGTGTGGTCACAAGGAGCCCGTGGGCTCGGCACACTGCGTGGTGTGACCCACCCGAGCGGCAGGCGTGGGGAATCCATCCACACGTGACCAGTGAAAGGAGCTTTGAACTAAAAAACACTTAGAGCTTTTTAAAAAGGAAAACAAAAGAGTCAAACACATAAAGTTACATATATTTAGCTTTGTAATTAAGAGGGAGATAAAAGTTGATTCATTCAACTGTGGGAGGTCCTTCAAGTCCAAATAGATGACGAAAATAAAAGAAAGGCAGAGAGCAACGTCAGGAAAGAGGGAATCCAGCCACTCTGAAAAGCTGAAAGCGCGCTTCCATACACACTACGAAAAAAGTAAGAGGGACTCAGCTATGTTATGCCGACGTTCACGGCGACATTACACGACAGCCACAGTGGAAACAGTTCAAGGTCCATGAGCCAGTGAACACGTAAGCCAAAGGGTCTGTGCACACAGTGCAGTATTACTCAGCCTAGAAAAGAAAGGGAGCACCGCCATGGGTGCGCACGGGTGAGCCCTGAAGACAGGCGGAGGGTGACGAGCCCCTCACGAGGGACAAACGCTAAATGATCCCATTTATAGTGTGTCCACCACGGGCAGATCCGCAGAGCCAGTAAGTAGGCTAGAGGTCACCCTGGACTGCAAGGCAGGGGGCTGGCTATGGGATCCTTTGGGGCAATGATAAAGTCTTGAAAATCAGCAGTGGTGATGGTTGGACAACACTGCGAATACGACCGATGTCAATGAACTGTAAGCTTACAGAGGGCAAATTTTATGTTATGTATTTTCTCATGATACACAGAAAGTTAAAAAATTAACAGAACACAAGGAAAGGGTAAGAAAGTAAGGGAGAAAAAGAAGTTCATTAAGGTATAGATGGGAAAAGAGAGAAAGAAAAAATGAGAAAAAAAGAATAGTCCCAGATAATGAAGTTCGAGAAAGAAAGTCAAAGAGTGAAATGAGAGAGAAGAGAAGCAAGAATGAGGAAAATGGGAGGAGGCCCACCGAGCAGCTGTGCCTGGACGGAGCCCCTCCCAGCCCTGGTCCCCTGACAGCATCTCAGCTCTGAGGCCCCTGGACCCCACCCCCACGTGTCCTAGCATCCCTGGAGCCCCAGGTCTCCCCTAATGCATGCTTCCTCTCCCAGCTTCCTTCCCTGGAGATCGCATGCAAACAGCCTTGCAGGGGTGAATGCCCTTCCTCGACACAGACCTCCAGCGCTTATGGAATGTTCCATCACCGTCACAATGCACTCGCTGATCTCAGCAGTGGCGAGAGGGAATTCAGAATACTTTGGGGTTTGGAAAAAAAGTGACACCAAGAACTAGATTTGGCCTATAAATGAATGGCTTCAAATCATGTCTTAGAATTCTTTAAGCAAAGGAACTTGGGACAAAGATCCCCTTGGGTGAACTAATCTGATCAGTTGTGATCAGAAATAGACGGTAATAAGGTACTGATGCCAGCAACATACTCATCTTCAAATGTTCAAAACGTAAGGAGACCAGGGGCTCTTCACTGCCCTTCTGGGACCACACACGGCTGGGAGGACACGACGGCCGAGGGCTGGCTTCGCTTCTCCCCGCCATGAGTGCTCACAGTGGCCGGGGGAGGGGGAGGGTCTATGCTGCTCCAAACAAAATGGCCAAAGCCCATCCACGTCCCTTCCCACCCCTGTGGGCAGAACTGGGAAGGATGCTGTCAACACCTGTCTTCAGCACTTCCGGAGAGCCAGCGACACTCACTGTTACGAGCTGCTCAAGAATATGGTCCCAAACCACCAACCACTACATGAATCCTTCTCTCCTTTTTGTGTCCTAACTTTAAGAGACTCATTTCCCAAGGCTGTGAGGAACCAGTGTTTGTTGGGAGGGCTGGGCAGAATTCAAGAAAGCAGTTGGTCTTTAATTGTTTACATCAATTGATTGGCCCCTTCAGGGTCAATTACATGTTAATTACAAGAGCTATTCTACGTTCACAGATGAAACCCTACAAGTTTATTGACTCTTTCTCTTTAAATGAGAACACTAGATTCACCTTTTCAGGTAAAATTACCAGGCTGAAAGGAGACCATCACATTGTTGCCATGCTTTTCCAAAGTTACCGCCTGTGAAACTTGCATTATTTGCTAACTGTGGATTTGCTATTTTCCAGTTGTTGTAAAAATACATTTTCTCGACTTGTTGAAACATAGCCATGGGTCAGATGACCAAAGTCTTTAATGCCTCGAATAGTAACTTATCCAAATCAAGGAATATCCTTTTGACAGCCTATTCTAAAATCCTTCATGTCAAGGAATTTACGCCTTAGGAAAAGTCCTAGGTAAGCCAAGGTTTGGAGTGCGAACGTGAATGAGAGGCATGAGTCCCCGTGGGCGCTGAGAGGCTACAAACAAGGCTGAATCGCCCACACCGTGCAAAGGCCAACAGCTGGGAACAATTCTGGCCGTCAGTGATGGTCAGCTTTGATTTTCTGCTTTGCTGTTTTCTCTTTTCAAGAATCATCATTCAATCTATACTGAGAGAAAATATTTTATTTTCATGAAATTGAGGAGGAGAAAACCCTCTGTGCATGTGCACACAGAAGATGGTGTTAGGGAATCTGGTAAGTTCTCCTAGGGCTGTTTAGTAACCTTGCCTCCAGAGACTCAGAGAGCCACTGAAAAGGAAAATTACCCCACCTGCAGAAAGCAAGCAAGCTCTAATGAAAACCAAGTAAAAGAACAAAGCTACCTATTTACTCAATTACTAAGAGTCAAGTCAGGTTACTGAGGGATCCCGTGGTGAAACGGCACAGTTCCCATTTCTGGTGTCAGTTACCTCAGTGGCAGAAGGCGGACTCAGGACAGATTTCTAGAAACATCTATTGACACCCGCACCCCCGACCCTGGCTTTCGTGTGTCCTCAGACTTGCACACGTGTCAAAGAGAACACTGAGGTTTTCCTGAGAATTCTGAGACCACCTACACACCAACAACCTGAACTCAGAGGGTAACACAGGGAAGTGAAAATCCTGGTTCAGAGCCGTGCTCTCTTAGGCATATTATCATTCATTTAGCTGTGCTAGCTTCACAATGGACAATACCAAGTGATCATTCTGGTAGGAAAAGTCCCATCCTTTCAAATATCACTAGGCTTTGAGATTAACAACAGGACGTACACAACCGCAGAAAGCCTGAACTAACAGCCCTCTTGGGCATCAAGCGGCAGCACGCGCCCGCTGCCGCCGCATCGATGTGGACGCCATGGTGATCTGCGACGAGCCGGTCAGCTGCAGGACGAATCCACCACCTACTTTCCTGCAGATGCAGCTCTCTTTAGGTGATTCATGCCTTCTGTCCAGGATGGATGCTCACTGACGGAGACCTGGAGCCTGGAGCCGCACCGCCCAGACCGTCCTGGGAGCCCGCACACGGGGGCCACGCACTCTAAACCGCCCTCCATGCTCAACATGTGTGCTTGGAGGCAAAGGATGTGGAATATCTTAAATGTTATCAAACGTTGTATCATTAAACAGAAATTAGACAGAAACAAGGGAAGCCCAAGGATTGCCTGGGAGTTCAGATGCTCTAAATGGCTAATACGTCCATTTTTCACCTGAAGCCCTCTCCAAATGCAGTTTTGCTATTAAGCAAAACCCAAAGAAAGGTAATCAATTCCAACTAAAAAGCACTTATCCTGGGATGATGGTGTGCAAGGCACTTCAAACCCCTGGCTGCCTGCCAAAACCCAGACAACAGCCATCAATGTTTCTGACTCTCCGAGAGCACAGGGGCCATGCATAATTGACTAGAAGATGGGCTAAAACTGTGCCCAATCAGTGTGTGATCAGAAACGCGTGGAATATTCAGCACCACTTGATTACACGGAGGCCTGTCCTTTCTCTCTCCTCATGAAATCTCTTCAAGGTCCAGAGTACTGTAATAAGATCATTACTGTCAAGCGCTACGAATCGCGGGCAATGAGTCTTGGGATAGGAAGTCATACTTCACAAGCTCCCCTGGTCCCTCTCTCTCTCTCTCTTTGTATTTTACCGCACGCAGGGACAGCAAGGCGACGAGGTGGCAGATAATGATCACATCACTGTGTGGCAACTAGAAAGGCACTTTTAAAGCAAAAGCAGAGAGAAATCAGCTTAAGAGAAACTAAAACATTTTCGCTTTTGCTTTTTCCCCCTTAAAAAAATTAAATAGAATTAAACTGTGTGCAGTTGTCGCTCTTCATGAACTCTGATATAATGTCATTGAATTTAACCATTGGAGAGATTTTCATATTGCAGCCGAGCCCATTACCCCACAGACAAATGGCCAGTTTCCTCCATGCCCCAAGTACAAAAGAAGCCCTTGGTAAGTTGTGTGTGTGTGAGCAGCAGTGCCTGCCGTGGGGCTCAGAGGGCCGCCCTGTTTCATCGGTGACAACACCCTGGGCTCAGAGGCCGGCACCGACGGCACAGCTCCGACGGAAAGGGATGCACTGGAAAGCAGGAGGGTGCTGCGAAGATCCCGCAGCAAACAGATGACCTCAAGGCGCAGCTGCTCTGGAGCGTCTGTAACACGTCGCAACGACACAGGAGCATGCCATGATCAGACCCTGAAAGCATGCGAGGCAGACATCTGATGAATACCTGAATCCAGCAAGGCGGGGTTCAAGCGAATGGTGGGGGGTTTCATCCAGGGCTTCCCTCCGCCCTCCATCTTCAAACGGTGTCACTCCCCTCATTCCCCTGAAAAAGGGTATCATCCTCAGAAGGAACATAAAAACACGGATTTGTTGTGTCCGTGTTAGGGAGTTAAACATCCCGACCTACGTTTCAGAAAGTTTCAAGAGGGATCTCCCCTTGTCACAGACAGGAGAGTCCTGTATGTCCTGACTGTTCAGAGTGGCTGAAGCAGTGACCCCCAAATTCCCTGGAAGGTACGAGAGTGTGCAGGCACACACGACAGCCTAGACGCCGAGCCATCACAGGGGTCCTGAGGAAAAACGCTGAGGTCAAGAGTGGCAAAGGAATCACCGCTTCTGGTTTTTGTTTTTCTTTTTTAAAGATTTTTTTTAAATTTATTTGACAGAAACTCAGCTAGAGAGAGGAGTGAGAGAGGGAGAAGCAGGCTTCCCGCCGAGCAGGGAGCCCGATGTGGGACTCCATCCCGGGTCTCCAGGATCATGACCTGAGCCGAAGGCAGACGCTCAACCAACTGAGCCACCCAGGCGCCCCTTTTCCAGATTTTTTATTTTAGAGCATGTGGACACGAGTGAGGGGGAGGGGCAGAAGGAGTTGGGGGGAGAAGTAGATCCCCCCATTGAGCACAGAGCCCAATGCGGGGCTCAATCCTAGGACCGTGAGATCTCAACCTGAGCCAAAACCAAGAGCTGGAACCTTAACCGACTGAGCCACCAGGCACCCTGCTGCTTCTGAGTTCTTGAAGGCCGCGGGGGGTGGGGGGGTGGGGGGGTGGGAATGGCAGGCGGGGCCCCGCCTTGTGCTCCTTCTTATGCTAAGCCCTTGAATCCCTGCCAGGTGGACAGTGCAGGAGGCAGACTCTGGCTCCACATCCCCTGTACATCTTGGGCAATTACTTCACTGAACCTTGTCCTGCACCTGTGACAACGGAGACAACCGCGCCCCCACCCCCAGCATCCCCAGGTCGTCTGCAGGCTGCAGTGAGGACACGCATTCAAGAGCGAGGCAGACTCAATCCTGGCTTCCTTCCTTCACACTTCATGATGTATCCTAGCAAGGGAGCCAAGGCCCTGGGGAGTGAGTATGGGGGAGAACGGGCTTGGTCCGAGTGACCGAGTCCACGGAGTGTCTTCTTCCGTGTCTTCTTCCTTCAGTGGCACAGGAGGGCACGTGGTAGCCCACAGACAGAAACAGGAAGTCACCAGGTTGTACGGCCCGGATGTTTATGTCCTTCCAAAACTCATCTGTTGAAGCCTACGGTGCTGGAGATGGAGATGGTGGGAGGTGACCAGAGTTGGTGCGAAGAGGACGGGGCCCTCATAGGGCACTTAGCAGCCTCACAGGGAGAGGGAGCACACACATCGAGGAAAGGCCACGAGGACGTGTGGGAGGGTGGCCTCTGCAAGCTGGGCCTCCGGTCCTCGCCGAGAACCAGAGGGGCCTCGCTGCCCTCAGAACTGGGAGAGATGGATTTCCACCTCGAAAGCTGCAAGTCTGTGGGTCTGTCACAGTCCCAGCGACTGAGACACTGGGTATATGTGAACTAGACGTGTACTTCCCGTTTACCAAGCTGTTTCTACAGAGATCTGGTTTTGCATTCGGTCACCATCTTTATTCCATTTTGTTTTACGACCTTAGGAATGAAGGCCCCTCGACCTGCGCGTTTCATTTCTGCCAGCGCTGCGAGGGAGATGTGGCGTCCTCAGCTAGGATCTCCCAGGGGCCAGTCCGTCCTGGGGTCCCCCAGATGGAAGTGTCTGAGGGTCCCGCGAGGCTGAGGCTGATTCAGACACATCATCACATTGCTCTTCTGAGCGTTACGGTTTCAATTTGCCTCCAGTACTTTTTGTGACAAAACACACACAGCAAAGTAGAAGTATAAAAAGTGCTCACTCAGCCGGAATGGCCAGGAAGGCGTGGCAGAACCGCACTGCCCCTGCCCCTCCTGGCTCGGGGGCCCTGGAGAAGCACAATGGTCACGGCAGGGTCTCCACGGTGTCACACAGTTAAGCGACAAAGATCCTGACAGCTCCGACATTCTGAGAATATCAAGAAAAGGACTGCAGGATAACCTCCAGGTGACTCATGTCCCAGACCAGGCAGCATTCCAGAGGAAACGTGCCGACCTGCGGTCTGTTGATGGACCCTGGAGGCTGTGGGCCACTCATGCCGACCGAGCCCCACTGCAGAACAGCACCCCCAGTCGAGGGAAAACAAGGGCCACTGAGGTCTGTCACATCCCTGACCTCTGGGACAGGCCCCTTGAAAGGAGTCCGCATTTCTCACAGGTGAGCTCATCCCTGCTCGTGGACGGCAGGAGACCCTGGGGCCCCCGAGCTGCCTTATAATAGGACTCACCACCATTCATTCCCTTCTTGTATTCCCCCTGCTTTTCTGGAGCAGCAGAGACTTCCTTCTCTACGTAACGGGCCATGAATGGGCGGCTTACCTCCTCTGCAGAGCCTCTTACGGGGACACCAAGGGCCCGGGGTGCCTCGGGGTCCCACACAGGCTGCTTGGTGGCCACGGCCCGTTTACGGATCTGCGCGTCCCACCCTGACGGTGGGCATCCTGAAGGCAGGGGTCGCCTCCATCAGTGTGACAGCCAAGCAGGGGACCGATGTACTTCCAGGGAACTCAATCTAACTCTTTAGTTTGTGTGTACTTGAAAAAAAAGATAATATCAAAAACCCTTCTGTTGTTGTCGGCTCCTCATGATGGGGTTCCTCTGTTCTGCCTCTTCCTGCTGCGGTCGACTCATCTTTGTTTATTTCCGACCCGCCGGCTTCCACAAAGGAGCTGTGGGCACCTCCAGCTCGAGTGTGTTGGGAGGACGGGACCCCGCAGGATGGCTTTGGAGTCCACAGCACTCCATCTGTCATGTCAACGTCTAGAGTAAACCCAGAGCCACGCAAATCCAGCAAGTCCGTTCTTGTGGGAGCTGGGGTTACGACCTGGAAACTCGCTTTGGAAAAATGGCCTGGTTGGCAGGGAGTAGCAAGTCCCTCCGAAAACGTGGTTATCTCCTCTGACTTCCAGCTCAAGGGTGAAGAAACCCAGCCACCTGGGCTCCCTTCTCCGGGTGGCTGTATTTGAGGACAACCTTTCAGGAAAAAGTCCGAATTCCTGATTTTTCAGATTCACTCTGATTAACTGCTTGACTCAAGGATTCCAATGCACTAAGTGGGTTAATAACGAGGGAGTCTCGTTCCCTCTCTTTTGACTCAAGGCAGCTGCCAAAATTAGAATGCGGAGCAGACCCAAGGGTGTTGGCTGGAATGTTCTTGAAGATTAAAAGGAGGGAATCCAAGGTGATGTGTGCTAGTAATGCCTAAATGGGTTTCATCAACCTTCTGCCCCTCCAGCCACTTCCAAATAAGAAATTAAATGAGAAAACTGCACAGACAGGAACCAAACTATGAAGGCAGCTCCTTGGCCCGGACCGCGTGCCGGCCGCATGTGCCATCCCGGACAACGCGGAGTGCCTGGTGCATCTGCCGTGGCCAAGGAGAGGGAGGGACGAGAACATCATGGTGGTATGACACTTCCGTAACGAGACCTCATCATGTGCAAAATCCCCAAATGACCCAGCAATGCCCCAAAGTGCATGGCAGTCAACACAACCCAGTGGTCACCCAGGTCTGGCCCTTTTGTAACCCTAAGTGTGTGGGAACAAGACTGGACAATGCGTGTGGACAATTATTTCCTCTTGAGGTTGCCCTCCAAAACCTCACCTCACGTATTACAAACATTTTTTTCCCGAGGTAAAAGGTTCACTAACTGATCAGGCGCAGCAACCGCTGTTTCGTTAGTCGGACCTAAGTGAAGGTGAAGACAAGACTCCGTTTTCGCCAGATTCAGTCCCCAGCGCTGGTGTTTTAAGTTGCAAACGGAGGACGTTTAATGAAAACTGACGCTTTCTGCAGCATTTTCTTAAAGACGACGACCACATGTACTCAGTGTGCAGAAGATACTTCATTGTATCTTCCCTGCGGCACGTTCCCGCTCTCCTGTCCTGCTTCCCGATGACCCACGCAGGCCTCCTTCAAACAGGGGCCGAAAAGGTGGGTCGTCTCGTGTGACTGTCTTGGCTCCAAGTTAGGGCTCCAAAGGCCTGTGGGGGGAGTGGAGCTGAGCCTTAACTTCTCGGGTCTCCCACAGAGCCAAACACGTGGTGCTTCCTTTGTGCCAGAAGCTCCATACTCAATGAGAGGATAAATGGTCCGCCGTGTCAGGTTCTTCGGGGCGAGAGGGGAGGAAAACTCCACCTGGGCTGACCTTTGCCACTTGGACTTACTGAAATTTGTAAACAGGCTCAGGCCTCGCCTCTGATCGCTGAATGCAGCTGGGATGGGCAATTCTTTCCTTTCTCTTTTATGATAATGGAGAGAGGTCATTTGTGACTTTTCCTCCACAAGATAATATTTCAATATCCATCCAGGATCAACCATACAATGGTTCTATAAAGACCCAGAATGAGCAACTAAGGGTTTCAGGATGAGAAGGATAAAATAAATTCCCTCCCGAGACCTTTGGAACAAAGCACTGTAAATCCGGGGGGGGGGGGGGGGGCGGCGAGAAACACAACAGGATTTCTGCATACCCTCTCATACAATAAGACTCGGTGAATCCAGACTGGCTCTGCATTTTTAAAGAAAGATCTGTGCTCCACAACTTCTAGATGTTATGTTCCATATAAAAGTCAGTATCTTTCCATGGAATCTGAGCAATATCAAGGAAGCTACTGTGTGTGCCCCACTCCTAGATTCAAACGCCGCTCCACACACCTCAAAGACCTGCTTTTTGCCTGGTGGAAAGAGTTTGAGGCAGAGAATCAAGAGAAAGTTCTGTCACCCACCAGCAACCTGACCCTGGACAAGAAAGCCACTTAACCTCTCTCCACTTCCACCTTTTCACTGGGGAAACAGGGAAATTAACACTTGATGCAAACTTGCATGAATGTTGTAAAGCTAACGAGAACCACCGGATTTGGGACCACAGAGAATGCAGGGCTCCTTGTTCCATTTCTGCAGTGGTAAGCTCACTACTGGACCCTGGATAAGAAGATGCCTAGAGAGTACGGCAATTCAGAGACAGTGCCCAAACACCGTAAGTCCTTAGCGATCTGCATGGTTCCCAAGGCCCAGCGGTTTCTGGGCAGACGCCCTTCAACTTGGTTCTGGCAACAAGTCCAGGGCCCTAGGTGCTAGCACCCTTCCAGAGCCGAACTCCCCTCCAGCCAGTGCCGTGGCCATCACAGGGGGCGAGATGCCCCGCCTCTTACAAAGTGTGCCTTCTAATATCTGAACTGAAACCCATCTCCGTGAAGCGTCCACCCATCGGTCCCAAGGAAACCCACCTGGGCTATCCAGGACAGGCGAGTCCACCCGCCCCCAGGCTCCTCTTGTCCTTCCTTACAGCTCTTCTAGGTACTTCAAAGATTCCCTCCATGTCATGGGCTTCAGTCCCCACGCCTGTGCTTTTTGCCCACATCTGAATTGATCTTCATTGGTCTATCATCATAGTAGAGTACAGAGCCCGGATCTGAACATACAACGTCATCCTAAGTGTAATTAGTTCTGAGCAAATCAAATCCAATTTAAAATCAAGATCACCAATATTTTAGTATCCATGTTCTCAAGGGTCTATTAAATAGGAGTACAAGTAGAAATGGGATATATGAGTTTCTTTTTTTAAAAAAGCATTATGACCACCTGCACCTTTTTTATGGGATGGCTAGAGGACGTTGGCTTCTACAAGGCTCGTTCTTCTCAAAATTAAACTCAGTGAGAAAGTGTCCGACTCTTGCCCAAAGTTAGCAGCCTCTGACATCAGCCCTGGGAGCAACGAGGCGTCCATCACCTGGCTGGGGCACTCTGTTTTCTGTGACATAGGAGGTCACTCTCACACAGTCGGAGCTCACTGCTCCAGCTTGTACCCCATACCACCTGCACTACACAAGGACGGGACTGGATTATTTTTAATTTCGGACTCTTTTTTGTTTCCTACAGGTCTTTTCTTTATTATTTATTAGAAAAAGAGAGAGAGAGAATGCATGCGAGGTGGGGGGTGGGGCAGAGGGAGAGAGAATTCTGGAGCAGACTCCCCACGGAGCCTAACTTGGGGCTCGATCCCAGGACCCTGAGATCATGACCTGAGCCAAAATCAAGAGTTGGCTGCTTAACCAACTGAGCCACCCAGGTGCCCCTAATTTTTGACTCTTTAAATGATACTAATAGCTCTAGAGAAGCCTGGTGACTGGCTTGATCATCTAAACATCTTCTCTAGCACTCACACATATGCATACATACCTGATCCCATGAGGATGTTAGAACTCAAAATGTTTATCAAGTTAAGGAATTATGTTATATGTATAAAGATCACAGTCTCTGCTTCTATAATTTACTAGACTCACTTCATTCATTTTAAGTTATCCATAGAAGCGAATGACTGTTCAGCTTAAGTCAGGTGACAGCATCTTCCTATTTCCATCAGGTGCACCAAGAGCCCCCATGTGGACAGAGCATTTCTGGCTTTTGCAGCAGTGCAGATCCTGAGAATGCTATACCGCTAGCTCGGACTTTCTGGACAAGCATGCCACCACGCTAAGAGGTATCTGGACCAGGATCTTGGTGCTTCGCTGAGCATCTAGGGCTCCTGTGTGCTGAACTCCTGCCTGGGGCACTTGGCTGGCGAACGGTTCGAGATGCATTCAGTAAGCACTGACCACCCCCTCCGCTGGGCCCCCAGGAGACAACAGTGGCTAGCATACACCCCTGCCCTTGAGAGGCTTCGGGTCTCCTGCGCTTCTGTGAGGATCAGAGGCACAGACTTCCCCAGGGATTTCTCAGAGGCACCGTCAAAGGCATGTGGCTTTGTCTCCAGCTTCTCTCCGTCTCTGCCTTGGAGGCAGAACCGTGTGGCCGGTGCCCTTTGGGTCAGGCAGGATCAGAGTCAGGGGAGAGAATGAAGTTAGGGCAGTCCCCCTGGATCCCTGACCCTCCACGTCACCAGAGGCTAGACAGGTCCCTGGCCTTGCCCAGCTGTCCTCCTGTTACACCCCTGGGGCTCTGCACCGCCCCACAGCTCTTCCCACACGTCTGCCGACAGTCCCACGGTAAACTCCCCTCAGTGACCCAGCTGGAGGGTGCCATGTTCTCCCCCAGGACCCTCACTGAAGTGGCTTTCAATGGTATTTTATTTTCCTTATATTCTGAAGAAGTCCCAGTGGGTTATGTCAAAAACCAGATAACTCAACTACTTTTCGAACATCTTCTGGAGAATGTTCTGTATCTACAAGCACAACTTTGCTGTCAACACAGAACACAGTGGAAAACATATACAACCAGCTTTAATTTCAAGAACAGATGTTTAATTTAGCCAGTTTACGCCGTTTCCTTTGAGGAGCCAATAGCCGTTAAGACCATTACAAAATATTGTGTATCATTAAATCTAAAATGACCTCAACTGCAGGTTGCCTTATGAGTTCAGAGATGTTAAAATGCGAAGAAAAAAAAATGTACCTTAGAAATAATGAAATACAGCGTGTCTCACAAAAATGACTCATTTACCGTTCTGTATGTAACCTTTCCTAGGGAAAAATGATACCTTTCCTTTTTATGGAGAATCTGTTGCTTTATTTCCTACTGGAAAGACGTCACGGCCGGTGGCATTACAGACACAATAACCTGTTAACTAGGAAGTGAGGGGCAGCTTCCCTTCTGATCACTGGTGTTGAATTTCTGAACACACGTCAAACATTACTCATCATCCATGCTTGAGGTCCTGTGGCGACTTCTAAGCTGGGACTTTCTATGGTGCCTGGAGTCTGTCTGTCTGTCTGTGTCACCGCAGCAGCAGGAGGCCCTTTACTGAAAGGGCCCAAGGTTGTTTCTGTGTCGAGGCTCTGTCTGAGCCTTATTTTACGCTATTGCTCAGGGTACAGGACACGGTCCCAGTAACTCAGGAAATGGGCTGGGAGCGTCTCAGTGTCCAGCGAGTCACGGACCCCCGCAAACCTCCTTCGAGTCACGCCTGGCTGACCTACGCAGTGATTTGAAGCTGCGGTCCATTTAAGCACGCAACCACTGATTTCCCTGAAGGCTGTCTCACTCACACAGTTGTCGCTCTGTCAGGAAGTGGGTAGGATATGAGTACAAAGTGTAAAATATGCGTAATGTACTTACAGGTGAACCTGACGATCCGTTTCTACCAAGTGGTGTTTCTGAAAAAAGTTGTCCGTTAGAAACACGACACAGCCAGTAAGACGGGTATCTGTGACACGGACAGGCCTTCCCCTACCACAAATCCTCGTCTCCCCTGGGGTACAGGGGCTGCATGTCACCCGGCCTGGTGAGGCCCCAGGCTTCTCTCTGGTTTCACCCCCACCTCCCATGCGGGTGGCCGTGGCTGCCGGCACCTCTTTGCTGAAGGGGTGTTTGAAAGAGTCTCAGCAACGCTCGGCATCTATGGCCAATTCCTTTCCACCGGGAAGGTCACAAATGTCTGGGTGGGTGCTCTGATCCATACTCCATACTCATTATTTTTCACCACCGCTGATAAAACAGAATCATCCTCATTTATCATAACAGGAGAAAATTGGTTTTTATTGGCTAAACTTGTTAGCAGGGAGCCTATGGGAGGCAATATGGTAAGAGATGTCAAGAAGGGCCATCAGACTCTTCCCTGTTCGGCCACCATGAGAGCCCGGCGAGCCACCAGAAACTCTGAACTCCGAGTTCTCAGATGCATAAAACACGCCGCCATGCAACTCACAGCATCACATAAACAAACCCCCTGCGCACACCATCAACTCTGCCCCCTCCTTGCTGATGTGGGCACTGTGGCCTTCCAGGCTCATGGCTGGACACAGGAGGGAAGAAGGCACTTTCTCCAACACTGCACATTATAGTTCTGAAGAGTCAAGTACCGGATTCAGGAAAAGCACGGCAGAAACAGAGGAAGAAAAAGAGTATAAGGTTATAAAGTATTTTTGGCGCGTGTGCGGAATGCGTGTTGGAAACAGACTTTTACTATGGAAGCGGTCACAGATACCAATTCATGCTAAACAACGAGGCTACATAACTTTTATTTTCCTTTGGCATATCTCTTCACCTTGTTTCACTACAACTGCATTAATTTCCCCTTTCATCATGCGGGGGGCGGGCATCTGAGAAATAAAGAAATGTAATTCCATCTGAAGGGGTGACTTCAGAAAGATCGCATCTGGCTGTCACTGAGAATAAAACTAAATACTCAACAAGTAAAAGGGGAACCAAGACGAACTGTGACGAGCCGTGACAACTGGAGTATTAATAGAGTCCACAAAACAAAAATAGCAATAGACACTCACAGAAGGAGCATTTATCATAATGTGTTGCTGAAAGCCAGGATCGGGGCAGCTGTCTTGTAAGAATTAAGACCAGCCGATATCAGAAAAGATTTCTAGAGTAGGAGAGGCAACCGTCTTTATTAGAATAAAACAATATGGCGCCCCTCCCAACAGGGAGTGGACACTGTGGACCCAGGGTGCAGAGGCCGGGCCGGACCCAGAGCCCGAGCAGGTGGCTGACAGGGGAACCAGATTTACCGCCTCCCAGACGATGGCTGCCAGAAGGGAAGAGAGATGACCTGGTGGAATGATCTTGAGAAGCAGTCAGTGACGAGGCAGCTCCAAGGCAGCCCCCTCCCCATGCAGCCTGGCATACAGAACACGCAGTGATCTGCACCGTCGTGCATGTGTGTTCCTAAGGGTATGGGACTTCCCCAGTTGGAAAAACAAAAATTAGTTTCCAGGAACGCAGACTCTCACCCTGAGCTTCCCTGGGAAACCTTACCTTCAGCGGTGCCGGAGAGCCCGTCGGCTTTGAAGTTGCTGGTACTTTTCTTCCTTCGGTGCTTCTTTCTGTTGGCGTGAGGGGACGGGGGTGGGTCGAGCTTGGGGCTGGCGGTGCTGGAGATACTTGGGCTGGAGCACACGGAGTCGCCCAGCCCTGTGTCTGCCATGGGACCAGAAAAGGCAAAAGAACGCCAAAGTTAACACTTCCAAAGCCGAAATTGCAGAAATACACAAGCAACGCCCCTCCACTATCCTACCAGGCCCCACAAGGACTGTGTGCAGCTGAGAGCACTGGACAGGAGGCCCAGAGCGTCCAGTGTTACAAGTTCACGGGGCCATGTCCTCTAATGTACCCACCCCTTAAAAAAAAGGACTTTATTTTTGGATCATCTGTACGCTGTGGAGAATCTAAAATCCTCCACTTTGCATGACTGGGGTTCTGGAAGAGCAAAGCGAGGAGTTCATGCTTTTGACTAGTTTATTTTTCTTGTCCCATCATTACCCCGATCCATTAGGAGAGAAATCAAGATGTCTGCGGACGCATATGAAGGCGTCCTGGGGGTGCACACAGCAGAGAGGGAGCCCTGATTAGCTTCCTTCCACCCTCAACGTCACGGACGACTGCGGCATTGGTTTATTATTTGTGAAAAACGGCACGCCGTGTCTCTCTCCATAGCAGATCTGCCAATTTTTGATTCACTGAAGCTATTTATAAAATTTTAAGACCGGTGCACACGTGTGTGAATTCACTGTAAGTGAAACTCAATTCTGTCCACCCAGCTTTCTCTTTCCAAGAGAACACCAGAACTGTGCTTAGAAGAGCAGGGAATGAATACAGACTTCAACCAGAATGAGGGAGTCTGCCCAAAACATGGAGGAGAGGTACCATGTGACCGCAGGGCCTGCAGAATTCCTTATTTCATGAGCCAGCCTCTCTGTAAACTAACAACGGCACCAGTGCTGTGTGACGCACTCCGTTTGATCAATGAGTATTTTTTTGAGCACCTACTGTGGGCCGTTTTTCTCGGTGCCTGGGATTCATCTCTGAGAAAAACAGATAAAGATTCCCTCTGAGTGGCCACAGCCCAATGCAGAAGAAGGTGGCACAATGTCAGCAAAGGGAGTGGGATGGCATGGAGGCCCGGCCACCCCAACGTGCCCGAAGGGTAAACCGGCGGCACCGGACGGCACCACAGCCCGGTGATTAGTCAATGGAAGCCACTGAAACACAGCTGGCCATTTTAAGAAGCCTCACGAAGAGTGACAGCTGGGTGTCTCAGGGTCATTCCCTCCTAAGACTGGCACCCCTTCGCTTCCACCAGACTCCTGCCTGCCCTCCCTACCCCCTGGGCCAGGCATCTGGGGAACCCTCTCTGAGGAGCCCTCCGGCAAGCAGGCCTGAGTCCCCGCTGGCTGCTTCCGTGGCTGTCCCGGGTGGGGACGCAGGCTCGCGACGGCTGGGGCTCTAAGAGGAGTCTATTCACAGTCACCGTTTCTTTCCGGCCCTGCCTCTCCATTCAAGCCACACTTGCCCGTGGCCCCGTCCTTGCAGCCCTCCCTCCCCACCCCGCCCCCCTCGGGCCTGGGCCAAGCGGCCGATGTGTCTCTTCTTCCGACATCCCACGGTCTTTTCTCAGAACTTTTTTTTTTAATTAAACAATACTAATCTTCTAAAAGTAGTGATTCTTGTACATATTTTAGAAATAATAGATCCCACTGGCTAGCAGATAAGAACTAAACACCCTGGAAAAAAAGGGCAATGGAATGAACAGGTGCGCGTCAGCCCCGAGGGCCCGGGAGCGTCAGCTGGCCCCGAAGCAGCCCTTTAACAGTGTTACTCGATGCTCACACTTTAGAAGCGATTGCATTTTGTTCGTCTCAAATATTTTCTGCCCATGTTGCGAAGACTTCATTCACTCTCTGCCCATCCTCCCTGATGATTCGGAACCTACCCTGTGACAGGCGACAGGACTGTCCCAACGTCCCAATGACCCACCCTTCCCTACCCCGGAGGAGCTGAAGCCTCACTACGGAGGCAGGCGAGGAGAACAGGCAAGGATGACAGGCCTCTGCGATGGCAGGGCTGGCCTTTTGCTGCTTCACTCTGCCCCCTGGGCATCCACTCATTCCAATGCACCATTTTCATTCCCAACTGTATGCCCTTTGGTCGCTCCACTGCTGTAATGTTCTCTCCTAAATGAATGTTTCCCGTCCCCGCACTCAGACGTCTGCCCGTCGTCTGGCTCCGACCAGCATGCCTGTACCCCAGGGCAGCGGCGGACGCCCAGTCCCCCTGTTGGATGCTGAGCCCAGAGTGCCGGCACCACATCTGCTGCTTCTTTTTGAAGGCAAGCACCTATATGTCTTTGCAAGATTATCAAGAATGTACCCCTGGGTTACACATCGTCCTGTCACAGCTGCTACCGCGTGGGGGGCTCTATGTCTGCGATGGTGAGTCTCTTCCAGACTGTTTCCGTCTGTCCTGTAACAGCAGCACGCAGCCTTGAATGCGATGGCCAAGGAGACCTGGTGCCTCGCGTGGCTGGGTGCGTCCCTGCACGTCGCTGACGCTTCACTACTGCCTTGCCCGTTCATTCTGAGCACGCAACGAGGTAAATCCACCCACGTCACCAGGAAAGACGTTAAACCGGGAGGAGTCAGAGCCCCTGGCTCGAAGAAGCCGCGACGCGCGGCGGGAAGCACTGGTGAGGCACAGCACGACCAGACCGGGACGTCCCGCTCACGGGTCCTGGGACCGCCCAACACTCTCGTCAAACACGTCACTGAAGGCCTACACGGCCGTCCCGCTGACATACATTTTTGACAGTTCTTGAGCAAATGGAGACCCACTTCACGTTTCCTCTCCCTAGTGAGCTATCCTCCTGAGTCACATCAATGTTTCCTTTTCTACATACACACAAGGCACTGCTCTCACATCCTAACTTACGATCTGACTTGGGAATGACCTTAAACTCCCTGCAATACTAGTCATAATTCACCTTCCTGGGGAACAAAATGACGTGTCGGTGTCCAGGGATCTCCCTCCACTCTCAATGCAGAAAATTGTTCCTGAGATCATTAATGGGGACTCCGCAATTTCACTCCCAAGTTTTTCAGATATCTTGAAATATTTGTAATTCAGGGAGAAACCTCTGATTCACCTGAAGCAAGTGGCTGAGTGGCATCCGGGGCAGCACTGACACCTGCCTTCCCCTGAGGGACCTGAGCAGCCTCTCTAGGCTTCTTTTCCGTGGGCACCTTCCACCATCCAACCACCCGTGGCTCCGGAGTCCCACTGCGCCACTGGCTCTCCACTGGAAACCGCGGCCCAGGGACACCTGGCCACGCCCACAGATGCCTCTGGCTATCAGACTGAGGCAGGAGGACTCGTACAGGAGTCGGTAGAAGCCAGAGATGCACAAAAACGTCCCAAAACACACAGGATGGCTCCCGCCACTGAAAACTGTTCTAAAATGGCAACAGGGAGAGACCTGCAGGATCTGAATGGCTCCAGTCCTCATCAGGGGCTCATCAGTCTCCTCCTGGTCTGTCCGTGCAAACTTCCTCACGAGCATGAACCTCTCAGAACACTTGCATCACCTGCTATGAGCTGGCTCTCCCCAGGGGGCACACACCTCCCAGGTGACAACACTGCTGTCCCCCCTCCAGGAAGCACCACAGGTGGGGGCAGGTGTCCTTCCTCCCCTGGTGCTGCTTGCAGACTACTCCTGCCTCCAACCCCACCCCCCCTGAAGTGATGCCCCCTCTTCGCTCCCTGTTTCAGCAGCAGCTCACCCTACCCTCACTCAGGAGTGATGACATCCAGCTCCTCCTAGGTGCTCACTTCAGTGTCCTGGCCTCTCAGGCTTCTGCCTCCGCCTCCGCCTCACTAAACTCCCTCCTTCCCTCTGGCCCTCGTGGTCTAGACCCAGGCCTGCCACAGGGAGCCAGCTCCTCTGCATCTCATTTTTGTCTCCCAGCTCTCTTACACCAGGACCCACTCTCTGAGGGTTAATCTAGTGGCACTCTTTCCCCTCTACCGTTCCTGATCACTTGTCCACCTTGACTGCTGACTTCCACCCTGCACCTGCGTGCACTTAGGGCCTGCTGGAAGGACAGAACCTCACTCCCACCACGGCTGGACACTGGCCTGCCCTTCCATCCACTTCGTTTCCGGGGCAAAGCTGCTCCCTGCTCTCTAATAGGCTGCATCACACCCCCTTCATTCTCCTCAAATGCCCTGCACCTCACTCCATCCCCCGCAAAGACATCATTTTTCATTTTGCCGAAGACAAAAACAAAAAACAAATAAACAAAAGACCCACCACCACCAAAAAAACCCAAACCTAAAAAGCAGCGATCAGAAGACGGCATCCTCCTCCCCGTCCCTGGTCTCCAGGGACCCGGGACCTCCTCGCCCTGGGAGCTGGCTCCCGTCCCATTTGCCCCTGGAGCAACTTTGCCGCCAGCCTTTCACACCCTCTCCAGCCTGCATCAAACGTGCTGTATCGTTGCACTGTCCCCCGTTTCTAACAAAACCCTCCGGGACCCTGTGCCCTTGCCCAGCCACCACCTGATTTCTGATCCTCTTTAAAGCAGAGCCCCTGAGCCTCTCCCTGCTTTGCTGCCTATGTCTAGTCAAGGCTAACCCTGCTCCAGTCGCGCTCGCCCCACCAGCTGCTGCCCTGCCCTCCCGGTGGCCGGCAGCGCCGCCACAGCCCCTTCGGTGGACTCGTGTGGGTCTCGACCACACTGCACACGCTCACAGGCCCTGCCTCTGTGGACAAGTCAGAGTGAGCTGGACACTCGTCAGATCACAGGGAAACTAGGAAGGTATGGGTCTTAGAGGCCAGAGGAGAGGCCTCCGCAACTCTGGCCGCTGCCCACGGCTGCCCACTGCCTCACATGGAAGGCGGTGCTCCCCACGAGGGATGCTTTGTCACTCAGGCATTTGTGTCCCTGGTGATGAATGCCTTCCTGGTGAGATGTGAGCCGCACGGAGGCAGGACTTGCTTCAGCCTCTTCACCAGGACGCCGCCTGGCACAGATGTGGGGTGAAAATGGGAGTTGCTTGCATATTTGTGGCACTAAGTTTTATAAAGAGTGGAGCTCCCTTTGAGGCACGCTCACACAGGTGCATGGCGCGGCTCTGTGCGGCGTAACAGAGAAGCAAAACCACAGGCACGTGAGTGTGTCCAGCTGTCCGGGACCTGTATCAAGGTGAGCATCTATCTCCGTGAGTGAGTCTACACTGAGAGGAAAGAAGCCTTAAATACGCCACCTACACTGCACGAGCGTGGAGTGCTGCCTGAGCCAGCTCTGGCCGGGCACCTGCGTTTCAGCACCGAATAAAGGGCACAATCCCTGCCCCACAGAGCTGATTTCTATGAGTGAAGGAATGACTCTCTCTCTTGCTCGATGCCTTCACGAAGGACTGTTTTCCTGGGGTCACGTTACCAGAACCGAGAAGGAAGGGGGGCTCACATGTACAGTGAGCACGTCAGCCGCACGCACGTAACTGTGTTCACACGCAGGAGCCCCCGCGCAGACAGAAGGGGAGGCGCTGCCTGTATGCCCACCTTCCTCGGTGGGGCCGGCCGGCTGGTCCAGCAGCCCCCTTGAGAAACAGAAATGTGACTGGGGCCACTGGCTGGGCCATGAGGACTCAGAGAATCAGTGTGTGAGAGTGACAGGCCGACAAAGTACCACTGAGTCAGGAGCCGGTCCTGCGGTGGCGGGGGAGAAGCAGAACACGTGAGCCCTAACCTGGCCACTGGAGGGAGGGATGGAGAAGGGCTTTTAAGATGACACACGGTTGTCATAATGAAAACAGAAAAGCAGGATCAGCATTTGTAAGCCCTATTTGTAAATAGTCTATTTGTACATTCTACTTCAGACAAGGAGAAAGATGAATCAAGTAGCAGACGGCCACAAAGCACTTTGGAACCCATGGGTCACTTTCTACCCGCTGCCCAATCAGTGGTGCGCAGGGCCCAGGTCCCACCAAAAGAACCACCCTCGCCCAGGTTTAGAGGGGACGAGCGGGGTGGTGACTCGCGAGGTCGCCCTGCAGGTGGAGATGGAGCCCTGTATCTCCCTGGTCTACTCCCGGGTCTGTGTCCCGGACCCCTTGCAATTTACTTCCACGGGCAGCAGCACTGTGCCCACCTAGAGGCTGGACGTCTACGGTGGGGGGGTGCTGCTGGGGGGCGGGATGGGGACACAAGAATCTGCAAAAACCAGATGCTCCAGGCTGCCATCAGTGGGAGCAGGGAGAGCTCAGGAGAGCACGCCAGGCACGGGGGCTGTATGCGCGGGACCAGGCGGCCTGGCTGTGGGAAGGGCTCGCTGCGGCACAGGGGCAGGCATGTACCGCTCGAGGGAGCCACAGGACCCTTGGTCGGGGGCGGGTCAGGGGGGCCGAGGCAGGAGAGGGGACCCCGGCAGGCTGGGCTCTTCTGGAGGCTGGGGGTGGGTTGTGCGGAGAAAGCTACCTTTAGAGTTGGCTGGGTCCTGAGCTGCTGTATTAATGCCCCTGGCTTCCAGATCTTGAGAAGCCCCTTTTCAGAGGAGTTGTTTAAATTCCTCTGGTTTAAAATATGAGCAATCAAAATGTACTAGGCTTCCATGCTGTGCTTTTCCATTTCCGACGACTCCTCTTGCCTGACAAGGTATCCCTCAAAGTGAAGAGGCCCGGAAAGCCCAGCCCCAGACGCAGTAAATGAGCTCCAACCGCAGCCCACGGAATGCAATCCGCTCCTCCTGACTGAATACAAATAATGCATTTTATTTTGTATCAATTACAGGGCACTGGGACGGCCGACTAAGTATGGGCGCTAAGTAAGGGAGGGTGGACGCGAACAGAAGAAAGGCACGCCAAATTAAAAAAGCAAGCGCCTCATTACTCCACACCGAACCCGACTTTGACAGAGGGACTCGCAGTCCCCTGGGCGTGCGATGCCGAGCCGGCATGGGCCGGTCCGCCGCCGTCCTGCGCGCTCAGTGTGAGCCATTAGTTCTTCCCAATCGGGCATCAATGTTCAACGCACACCCCAAAAAATATATAATATGAGCAATAATGATAACAGTCTGCAGTCTCTCCAGGCTCCGGTACGTGAAGTATGAGTCAAAGACGCGCCTCACTTTTCACTCGGAGAGCTGACAAGCATGACCAGAGGGGAATAAAATAACATTCCGCTCGCATAAATATCAAGCAGCCTGCTTGAGACGGATGGCCAGGAATGTATTCTTAGCTATCATTCCGGCAGACAGGCCCAAGGACACTCATAACTTATTTTACAATCATTTAGTTTCAGCTCAAGTGGAAAACGTGACAACTTATCTCTGCTGACAAGATGCCATATCGAAACCTTACAATTAACTCTCCTCCGATTATCTGCCCAGCCGATCATTAGCTGGGCCGTTTCTGATGAACTGTTGCAGGGAGCTTGCCTCGGCGAGAGCTGTCACTGCCAAGTGTGTAGATAGGTTTTTGATATTCCGGCTGATATTCAAATACTTGGGTTCTATGCATGTGAGTCCCAAGGCCCTGCTGCTTCCAAGTCTAAGTCTCCGGAAACGCGTCTGCGGGGGGAGGCGCCCTTCAGCTTCGTGCTGGAAAGGGGTGGTGCTCTCCCCCCACCCCCGCCCCCCACAGTATGTACTGCTCTTCCTGCTGCCACTGCGCTGGGCTGGCCTTCCCAGCACACATCCCCGTTCCCACTGAGGTCAGAGGTCAGGCCTTCCAGGCACTGGAAGGGGCATCTCCCACTGCTCTTCCTCAGTGGGCTTGGTTTGGAGAGAGGGGACATCAAGAAGTTGCTGTGGGAAGCCGCCCACATGACCCGAGGTGCTGCTAAGAGTCCCCCAGGGCTGGCGGGCTGTTAATTTCCTACACATTGAAGACAGATAGGAAAACCTTCAAATGCATGCTCATAGGATGTACGCATCTATACAAAAACAAAGGCAGCAGGAAAAAGGAGAAGGACAGGTGTGTGCACACCAGCCCTCCCCCTCTCCTGCTTTCACATACTCCCTAAGTTACTCATTTGGCAGTATGAGGTAGCATGGATTCCTGAAGATCCTTTTTTTTTTTTTTTTTTTTGGTATTGAAAGAATACAAAATGATCAAAGACGGGGCTATTTGTCCGTGTTGGGGTGGGGGTGGGGGCATCAGTCGAGGGCTAAGACCTTCTAAAAACCCAAGATGAAGTCATGTAGGAGCCAGTGAATTAAAACATATTTCCTTCGAGACAAGGCCAACCATATAAAGCTCATTTGGATCTTTAAGAAGGGCTCTGTTCTTTCTGCAGCTCAGAGAGATGTGCAGGCTGGTAAATAAAGAACAGGCCACCTCTGCCATCCAAGGAAATCACAACATCCCGGCCTCTGTTAAAAGGTGAGTGTGAAGTGAAGTTCAAAACCTCGCCCCTTCTCACAGTCCTTTTGACGGGAGCTTTCAACAGGAGGAGGTTTACTTGAATCCCCATCTCTGAAGATGTTTCAGAGACTGGTATATTGTCCGGTTCGCTTTGCCGCTCGCGGCGCTCACACAGAGGTACACGGTGTCAGAAGAAGGGGCAGCAGGGACACGATGGGGGTTCGAGGAAGATGACAGGTGTTGGGGGAAAGAAGAGACACCACAGTGTTAAACTGAGTTACAAAGTGGGGAGGAAAGGAATACAATAGGAGGGGCCAGAATGGAGAAAAAATGTGGGGGAGAACCGTCTCCTACCTGGGCCACATTCAGTCGCACCAAGATGTCTCTGTAAATAAAACTCAAGTATTTGGAATTGATCTTCATTTACGGGAAGCCCTTACTTACTGAAACATAAGTCTCATAGCCCTAAAATAGAGGCACAAACGCTGATCACTAATCAGGGTGCAGGATTTTTTTTTTTTTTTTTTTTTTTTTGAGGTGATAGAAAATGTTCTAAAAAGGACTGTGGTGATGGTGGGACACTGCCGTGAATCCGCTACAACTCATGAATTGTATACTTTGACTGAGTGAAGCGTAGTGCTATGAGAGCTTTATCTCAATGAGGCTGTTAAAAAAAAGACAAAAAAGCGGGGGCGGGGGAGATGGCCATTGTGTTAAATGCTAGGAAGCAATCAGATAAGGAGGATCAAGTCAACCTAGCAAGAAGTGGGGACAGTATGAGAGTGAGGGTCAGGGAGGGGCCTGGGGACAGCCATAACCTAGCAAGATGTGGGGACAGTATGAGAGTGAGGGTCAGGGAGGGGCCTGGGGACAGCTATAACCTAGCAAGATGCGGGGACAGTATGAGAGTGAGGGTCAGGGAGGGGCCTGGGGACAGCCATAAAGTTCAGCTGAAGTTGCCATTCACTGGACTTGGGCCCTAAAGCCGAGTGGAGGGTGAGGGATCCATGGGACGGACAGTCTGGGCCTCCAGCCAGGTGCCACTACGTGGCTGTACGTGCTTCAGGTGAATGGCAGAGCCCGGAATGCTTCATGCTTCTCCGAAGAGCGGTCCTAGTCTCCCCCTCCTCCTGCAGGGCACAGCACAAGGCTGCAGCCAGAACGGCCTTGTTCCTCTCAAGTCTCTCTAGTTTTCTCTCAGGCCAGATGGCCAGTTTGCATTGAATACCATGATCTGATCTCAGGGGATGGAAGGTAGAACGTGCTGTGGTCGAGTGAGGCTGATAGCCTGAGGAAGTCAATGTGAGAACATGCTGGGAACGAACGTATTAGGGAATGCAAGTCAGGATTTTACACACTTGAGGGTCAAAAATCAAATCCTTCTCTAGTTGATTTTTAGCTGAATTCATTCAGCATACTCCGAAAAATGTAAAGGCGCTCGGAGCAAGGCTGTTAAGCAGAAATGAAATCATTTCAAGAGATGTCTGTTTCTTTCAGCCTTCTCCCCTTTTACATAATCAGCCACAACCATTTGTCAAGTTTGGTGCTGATGAGTAGTAACTGACAAAGAGATCCCGGTTCAGGCGGGAGGCTGCACTGGTTGGGCAGGCTGGGGAAGGACTGAACATGTCCAGAAGAAAACTCAATTAGAGAAGTTAATTAAATGTCTGTTCCCTCTTTGATAATGTAAATTTCCCATCTTTAAGAATTTAACTGTTTCTATTAAAAGTCACATGGAGTCAAATTACCAAGTGCTGCATGAGAAAGTATCCTGTCTGAGGCAGGAAAATGTAGCCTTTTTGGTAAGTGGTGGGTGGCTCTGTCCAGGGTCCTGAACACACCAGGGCATTGTGTTCAAGATCTGGAAATACACCCAAATAAGGCTGCTTCTTCGTGACACATCCCTGTTCTTAATCTGCTGACATCATATGATTTGAAGAAGCAGAGAGCTGGTGTCCTCAGCTTGAAGAAAACCTGATACATAGACACCCAGACTGAAAAAAGAGGTCACTTGGTTGTGACGTATCCCACTGCTCCAGGGTCAACTACAGGTTTCAAACAAACAAAAAACATAAGAAAAAAACAGAAGATGTCTCTCACTTCGCTTAATTATTTCTCTCCTGCTTAGGATGGATTTCAGAATGCTGACCAATGCCAACACTTCTGCATATATTTTTAATATTTGGAATCATGGCATTAGGGCAGTTTCCGAGGTATGGATATAAGAAAATAAGCATCTGTGGGCTCCGGGTACATGCTGCTCAGCCACTTCTGGAAGCTCTGTGCGTGTCTCGCCAGCAGAGTGTGAGGTCAGCCAACCTACCAAGTCCTTGAAGGCCGCATACTGACCGCTGGCCAGTTTGCACTTCAGCTCCTCCCCTGCCCACCGCCAGGAAGCAGCCCATGGTCCGCTGAAAGGCCTACATCATGCGGCATAAGATGGAAACATACCGAGGGAATCATGAAGTGCTCTGGCCCAGCTGTACAATCAAAAAGGCAGTCCGGAACTCGCAGCTGGCTACTGGGGGGAATTCATGTCCACTAGCCTCAATTTCTTCCCAGGTAAATTGGGTAAACAGCCATCCTGAACACAGGCTCTTGGCCTGCCATGTCCCAATGTGCTCCTTCTCCATCCTGGCCAACAGCAACGGCAGCCTCCTGCTGCTCAGGCCCTGGCCTTGGGCTGCCTGACCCCCCTTCCTCTCACACCTCACCACTATCCCTAAGGACACAGCTGCCCATGGCTGCGGCAGCGTGCTCAGTGTGGTGGCAGGCCAGCCCCAGACAGGCAGGCACAACGGCTCACCAGCACCCCGCTCTCTTGTAGAGCTGGAGCAACGCGAGTACGCAAAACACGACTCCTGTGCTCAGTGGCTGACCCTCTAGGGCACGAGTACTACAGCGACACACACAACACTCAGCATTCACGGCATCGGAGGAAGGACGCTGCAAGGATCTTGAACACTGTGCACACGAGGCCACAAAGGGTAGGCAAGTTTTCTAAAACTATTATCATCCAGTTAGTGGAAACTGAGGACCCTCAACACTGAAAAACCACACGTGACTGATATACCAAAACATTAGAAACCCACGGAAAGTCTGGTAACTGTTAGAAAGGATCCCGGGGGGCGGCCTCGGAGGCAGGCCACGGTGCTGCTGACAGGCAGCTCGCAGCTTCCTCCGTGGTGGGAGCATGCGTGCCAGACGACCTTCACTATGACCTCCTTGCCCCTCTTCGCACTTCTCAACACAGGGCTCCTCTCACCACCTTCCTTCCCAGTGCTGTGATTCTGTCTGTGGGTGTTCCTCTTACATGACAGTGTCTCTCCAGCAGGCACTAACTGGAAAAAAATCTGTGCTCAGTAAAAAGGTCTCTGAAAAGAAGAGGGTCCCAAGACATAAGTGGCAGCACAAAGAACGTAAACGTGAGTAAAGTGGGTTTTTTTGAATGCTAGGGGAAACAAACATCCAATGTATCTACAATTGTATGTTTAAGACCTGCAGACTTTAAATATTATTTAAACGCCAGCTGAAAAATCTGTATTAAATATCCACATAGTTTTGAGCATTTTGCAGAATAAATTATTACCACATGAAGATGATAAATTATATCTTTTAAAAAAGAGCTCAATTTCCCCCAGGCATCCCATGTAACATTTTGTTATATTTCAAGTCAATGGTGGTTATTTTCATTTTGAATGAAATCAAATGCTAATTTGTAAAGTTGGAGAAATAATATTAAAAATAGTACTTGAGGGATGCCTGGGTGGCTCAGAGGGTTAAGCCTCTGCCTTCGGCTCAGGTCATGATCCCAGGGTCCTGGGATCGAGGCCCCCATCGGGCTCTCTGCTCAGCGGGGAGCCTGCTTCCTCCTCTCTCTCTGCCTGCCTCTGCCTATTTGTGATCCCTCTCTGTCAAATAAATAAAAACCTTAAAAAAAATAGTACTTGAAAAACTTCTCGTTCCACGTGATTTCACTACTCTCTCCTAAGCTGTGGGACAGGCAGCTTAACTATGAAAAGGGACCCTTGAGCTTCCCAAGCCTTTAGTGCTGGTGGGTGGCACATCCCCATCACAGGAGCGGGACGGATCACCATGGTGTCAGGTGCCTCAAACAGAAGGCCCGGTCCCTTCAAAGAGGCCCCATCAGCCTATGAAACTCCATTCCCTTCCTCCACACCCGGGCCCTAACAAGAGCCCCAGTCAGTGGGTTTGGGGGTTACTGAGTGGGACCCCCTTGCTCCCTGAGCCACCTGGGCAGTGAGGGAGCTCTGAACGGTTGGTCCCATGGGCAATCCATCCACAGAAAACCCTGACGCTGATGGAGGGCTGCCTGCAACCACTCGGGACTACAGGTGATGAGGTTCAGCACTGAGAGGAGCATGGCCCTGACTACATATTCAGGGAGCATGTGCAGGGATGCGAGCAGAACCCAGCTATTTACCGATTCGACAGATAAGTACCCAGTGCCTACCCTGCGGGGTGTACTGCTCTAGGCCCTGGAGAAAGAGCAGTGAAGGAAACAGAAAGATACGATGGTGTAATTAATAGTGCAACACCCTAACTGAGGAATCCATCTGTAATCCCGTGCCACTGTGGGCTGATCTGTGCAGATGCTGAAGGTACCAAAGCCCATGAACCGAAATTTGCATCACGAGTTGCCCTAGATATCTGCTCTGTAACTGAAAACCTTTTAACAAAATAAACATTTTTTGGGAAAAATATAGACCCGCCCATATTTAAATGTAAAGATGACTGAGCTACACATGTCCTGCAGATTCCATGGCTGGGGCTGACCTCCAACTCCTCGGCCTGCAGCCTAGATGTGACCAACCCACTCCTGTCTCTGACTTGTGGCAGGTGAGCGGCGGACACACACTCACTTGTTGAGACAGTAAGGTCATCTGGTCCTTGAGCACTGCAGTCAATCTGCTGTGACATTAATGAGAAGATAAGCTTAACGACTTACTTTTGACACACTATTACAACACTATGTTTAAAATATTTACCGGGTCACAAGTAGGTAGCGGGTCCAGATGGCAAACGAGTAGATTAGAGTAGGCTGCTTGGTTTCCATCCAAGATCTGTAGTGAAGATTCCTCCTTGCTGCAAAGGAGCCTCACGGTTCCCTGTATCTGGCAAGCTCTGAGCTCTACGGGTGCAAACAGCCCAGGACACGAAGGGGCAGGTGGGCTGCTGACCTGTGATGCATCTCAAGACCAAGGATCTGATCGTGTAATGTAAGAGGGTACCGGTGGGTTTGGGGCTAGCATAAAACGAGTGACTCCCATGGGTGCTACCGTGAGAAACCACGGCTGCTCCCAAGCTTACCTAGGGTGACATTCATGGTGCTTTGGCTCCAGCAATCCCAGTTTATGCCTGTTTCCCGCCATAAGTATTAACACATGGGCACCTCAACCTTTTTTTTAAAAAGACTTTATTTATCTCTTTACTTATTTGGGCTAGAGAGAGCACTAGCATGAACAAGCAGGGGGAGGAGCAAAGGGGAAGTGTGGGGAAAGAACCTCCAGAGGCCTCTGCCCTTAGTCTGGAGCCCGATGTGGGGCTTGATCCCATGACCCTGAGATCGTGACCTGGGCCGTCCATGGGCACCCCAATCTTAATTCCACTCTGCGATCCTTTCCAAAAATGAGAAAAAGAACAAAGCTCAAAGAAAATCTGACGATTCTGACTATTAAGATTTGGCATGTAAGAGGTTTTGTGAAAACATGGGACAGACCCTCTGAAAATCTGCTCTCGATTTCTGTGTTCCGTGCAGCTGGGTGTCATGACAATCTTGTGTCAATCTCAAATCAAGAACCGCCCCCCACCCGACTGCTAAGTACAGGAAAAGTTTGTAACATGACAGATAATTTTAACCTGACTGAAAATCTATCAAATGTTATACTCGGGATAACTGCCTCTGCCAACAACCCTATGGATAAAGATACGACGAGTAACATCTTTGTTCAGGACCACAGCCCAGAGATCATTTCATTTCTGAAGCACGGTTTAAAGTACAGCATTTTTCAATAGATGATAATATTGGACAAGAGAATGGCTCTTATTTTGTCTTCTCTACAAAAATGACAAATCGCCGTCATCTCTCAAATTAATGACAGTGTGTAAAAACTAAGATTCAACTTGCTTCTGACAAAAAGCAGTTAACAATTCAGCATTAAGTCTAGAACATTCTTCTAAGGAAAAGAACAGACTTCACCGCGACTACGACAGTTTTACTGTATTACTTCCGGCACGGTCTTAGAACTTGGGCTTTGTCCCTGGCAAAAATAAAATAAAATGCAACACGATAAAATGAAGTGTTTGTAGATCTGAGTGGGATCTGCTTTGAGTTTAAAGCATTTTCTTTATCGTGGCTAAAAACTTGGTCAATACGGTTCAATCAGACACTACGGTTGATCTTTGGGGAAACTGCTGTAAAATAAAATGAAAGATAAGATTGTGTTCCCAAACATAATAACTGACATTTTTCTCTTTTCCCTTAAGCAGAAGCCCAGCCCCCTGTGGCCGAGGGAAGGGTCAGCGGAGGGTGCTGCAGCCCCCGCATGAGGAGTGGGGTCTGCCGCCTGCTATTCATCAAAGAATCGCACATTCCCATTCTTCCCTACTGCTGCCTTTTATCCCCTGGCGTGAGGTTAAAAGAAGCAACTACCCCCCAGCCTCCCCAACCAGGATGTGGGCCTCCTCCCTGCCTCCGCAGCTCCCCCGTTTTTCCTCAGGAATACACTTCTTTGCCTCTTCTCCCCCCACTTGTGTAGAAGGTTCCAGATGATCTACAATTTTCTCCTGAATACACTCTTGCCAGTTGTTCCTACCCACTCACCATGGCATGGCCTGCCATCCAGCAGTGGCTGGGACCGCCCATCTCCAGTCTTTGGGATTCTATGACTCACAGGCTGCAGGAGACTCTGAGTGGCCCCTGGGTCGCCTGGGTGTAACACGGAAAGGGTCTCTCCAATCCACATGTATGCAGACCCCAGCAACCACCCTACGTCCATGGTCTCAAACCCTGGCCCCAACCGGCCTTTACCAGTAAATGCCTCCCTCTCCGCTCCGGGAGCTCAAGGGCTCTCAGGATCGGTCCCATTGCTACTTTTGCTGTCCTCTCTGACTCCCCGGCTCTGGCCACAGACAAGGAAGGAATGGACGTACATGTTTTCTTCTGTGAAATTCAAGTTCGTTGTCTCATTCTAGACCCAGCGGCACTTCTTCATAGGGGAAGCTGTCTCCCTTTTTCAAGCACACCTTGTCATCCAGCCTGACCCGAGACCCTGGCCTCTGGAGGTGTGGCTGCCCAAGGGACAAGGACACCTCATGGGCCCAGAGGGGCAGCTCCGCTGTCACGTGCTGTGTGTGCAGCTAGGATGACTACAGAGATTTTGCTCTTATTTTATGAGGCCGCGTGGGAAACAGAAAAAGAGGAGACGCTGGCATTAGTGAAGAGAGCATACACGTACGAGCTTCACGCAAAGTGGGCACAAAACTGGAATTCACCAGGCATCCTCAAAGTAACAAATCTAGATAGCCTTGGCTACGCAGTAGATAAAAGCAGATCTGCTCAACTGTGAAGAAGGAGAACGAAATAATGACATGGAGACTGTGCGGAAGGACAGGCTGGGATGACGTGTAACCAGGACTTTCGCAGTGTTTTCTAGCTCCTTGGGAAAAGCAGGACCCTCTCGTGAAGTGTTGCAGCTATGGTTCTTGCGAATCCAACTTCAATATACATTTGCAGGATGAAATTAAACACGAGATCACACACGGACTTCATACCTGGTGCTTCTCAGAAACAGGCCTATGTGTTCAAGGTGTGCTCCGTGGCTGAGAGGACGGGGCCGGCAAGAGCAGGATTCAGAGCCTTGCTCCCTGTCTAGGCACACGAGGACATTCATGGACTATGAAACCCTGTAATTTGCTCAATAAAATTAAACTCTAAGCCGAGATGCATCCTACTGTAGCCAATTCATGTTTGCGAACAATTTCACTTACTGGTGGAATGATGTCTGCCCCCAGGAGACCGGACAGGCTCTGCAGAGTGTCACCATGATCTGACCCAGTCGCTCTGCATTCGGTTAGGTCTTTCCACATCTCTAATTCTCCTCACTATGTGGCAAGTGGCAGAATGGGGGCGGGGACACAGGTGTCCCGGCTCTCCTGGGGCTGGACCCCAGGGCCCCAAATGCTCATCTCCAGCTCTTCTCCCCTCTGTAGTCAGGCAAGGATCACTTTCTATTACCACAAAGGAAGACTCATTGCTCTTGGTTTTTGGATACGTTAAGGTTTTGACTTGAGTCTACTGACAAGTGGAAATCTGCTAATGTTTACCTCTTTGTGTTTTCTAACTACAGAATTCCTATCGGAAATAACTTTAACACATTTTGCCATAGATAGTATGTATCTATTGCTGAAAGATGAAAAGAGAACAGGGAAAAACATTTCTGATCTTGGACAAGTCTGTACCCTTTCCATCCAGGTAGTTTTTTTTATACACATGCACGCAAGTGGGCACACAGCGGGCCTGGCCCCGCTCACAGCCCTGGCCCCACCCACAGTCTGGGGTTCTACCTGTGTATCACACCTGTATCACACATGACCCCTGCCAGCTGTGTGACCCTGGGAAAATTATTCAAACTCTCTAAGACTCTGTTTTCTCATCTAAGAATGAAGATAAGAGTACTCCCTCACAGAGCTGGATGGTAAATTTAACGAGCAATCCGGGGCGACCACATGGCAAATAGTAACATTCAGCTGTTCATCCCATTACACAAAACCTGAGTGGATGTTCACAGGGTGGATGCCGGCCGAGGTGGCAGACCCTGTTCTGCCCTTGGAAGCAGAGCCGTGAACTTGGTGGAGTCCTCCCCCTCACATTCTGGGTGGTGGAAGACAACAAGTCAGGCAGTTAAGGAGGAGATTACAAAGGTGATTAGGGGGACAGAGGAAGTAAGGCAGGGAAGAGGAATGGGGGCACTTCTAGGTGGGGGTCACAAGGGCCTCATGGATAAAGTGGTCTCTGCTGGCACATGAAGGGCACAGCTGGGGTGGGCCGCTCTAGAGACAGGCTCAAGCCCCTCCACAGGACAGGGACACCTAGGAACGTCTGTCCAGAGAGAGTGACATTTTCGTGGTCTCATGGTTTCCCCTTGCAGGGGTTTACTGTGATTTAGTCAGTCCCTCACTGCTGGTCATAGAGACTGTTTCCAATTTATGAACTTTTCTTAGACAGAATGGAAAGTTAATGTGTTTGTAGTTAAAGTCAGTTACGCTTTAATCCAACTTTGGAAATAAAGAAAAATGCAGACACAACTGGGAGGGTGTATACCCCCAAACTGAAAACTTAGTGAAGGGAGTTGGTTTTTAAAGCAAAAAGCTTCTTTGCATTTTCAATTTTTCTAAATTATGATGCTTTATATTTATGGAAAAATGCAAAGCTATGACTGCCAAAGTGAACGAAGGGAATGGGTAGTTGGCCCCTTGCCAGAACGCAGGCCACACGCTCACGAGCACCGGGTGACAGGTGCATGACCGACAGCGTGATGCTGTGCTCCAGCCACGGGACACACGTCACATCCATCGGCTGCAGCACGCTCATGTTAGCGCACCTATTACTCACGTGACTAGAAATCAAAGAATCTTTTACATGAGATACAGACTATCAATAACATAATTTTAAGGAGAAAAAAGAATATCGTAGGAAATAATTTCTTTTTTTAAAACAAATACCTGTTCAGGAACTGGTACCAGCGTGATCTGATTGCTAACACTGTGGTTTACAGCGTGCCTGTGCCCCCCCCCCCCCGAGAAAGTCGTGCATACACACCAGGTGCTGGCTCAGGTAATAGCCTACACCTTGACTGCTGTAGATGGCTTCATACGATGATAATTCTTCTAGAATGGATGCTCTGGACGGATGGTGTCTCCATGCAAATCTCATCTGGGGGCCTGACCCATGGGCCTGGTGGGTGCTGTCACTGCCTTCTGATTGATGGGGGGTGACGTGCCCCCCAGACTTCAATTTCCCTCTGCACCCCCACTGTAAACGCATCTCAGCATGGAGATGCTGGGGTAGTGTTTCTAGACACAAGCTTTCCTGGACATTTTGATGTCAAAGGAAAGCAATCATGAGATTTCCAAGGGCTGGTTTTGGGGAGCAGAGAGGCTTAGTTGACTTTTCACACGAACGTAAAGCTGGATATGAAATGAGAGTCAACAGCTGGTTGAAAGCCAAGTTTCTGATCTTAGAAAACCAAGCTCGACATGTTGAAGTACAATAGGTAATTCTGTTTCTCATTACACTACTACACACAGAAAACATTTCCAAAGTAGTAATGCTTATCTCAGTTATGATTCCAGTCCAGCTGGGGACTACTTATCTACAAACACTATGAGAAAGAGAGTGCCCATCTGAAAACTGGCAAGGCTGTGAGCTCAGACAGCACATGAGACCAGAACTCCCGAACCACGCCAGATGGCTAGCTGGGGTGGGGGGAAGCACATACCATGTTCATCGACGATGCCTGCCCCCACACTGGATCTCAAATGCAATTACAATTATTTTCCTGTAAATAAGTATACATTTTAAGATACTCTGTGATGTACATAGAAATATTTCCCTGCAACTGTAGTAAGATTTAAAAAACCCCACTGCAGAAATAATGTAGCAATTAAAATAGCATTTATAACTACATATGTTTAAAGTGTTTCTTCGTATAAAAGAATAAAATTTTAAGTCATTTAAAATAACCATCTGTTTCCTCATGATATAAAATTTTTAGTATCATTGTATAATTAATATTAATACCACTTTCTGTTAATAATCTTTTCTGGCAGATAATAAAGCAAAGACCTAACAAAAGATATATTCATTGAAAGAAGTTTAAGAATGCAAAACCAAAGCAACATACAAAAACTAAGGAGGAAATACAGAGGGCTTAAGGATGGCACTGATCAACCACCACATAGCTGCCAAATGTATCTATCGTCTACCTACGCACCATCCATCTCCCTACTTCCTACCTACCCATCTCGTCCTTCCACCGTCCCCATTATTTATCATCCATCTATCTATCCATCTGCTATCGTCTTACCTTCCTATCTCATCCATCCACTCACCCATCTGCCCACCAGTCTGTCTAGCCATCCACCAACTCTACCCACCTGACCCATCTTCTTCCAACCAACTCACAATTACTTATATTTTCATAACCACTCCTTCCCCACTCTCACTTCCACTCCTGTCTCTCTTCTTGGTACCTAAAATGTTTTAAGCCCTTTAGGTCTTTCCATTTTTGCATGTACTTATACATTCTATATTAGGGAGCATTGAAGACACTGGAAAAGATTTGACCAAGTTTTATTCTATAATGAATAAAGTCACCAGGAAGACAGTTTCACTGAAGTTTCTTAAGCTACGTGATTGAAAGGATGAGAACCTGAGCAAAACATGGAAATAGAAAATGAATGCTTTCCTGGCTCAAGAGTGATACAAAATCAGAGAAATAGTCCTAGACTGCTTAAAAATATACAGTGTTAGAAAATCAGATGTGGTAATGTGGCAAATACAAAAGATAACTGAAAGTTTTCTTTTTAGTTGGATAGTAACAGCATATATATTTGGCAAGTCTTTTAATACTGCTCTATCTATACATGATCAGATACTGGCACAGTAAGTGATTCTCCTATCTCTCTCTCTTTTTTTTAAATTTAGATTATTTACTTATTTATATTTGACAGAGAGAGAGAGATCACAAGTAGGCAGAGAGGCAGGGAGAGAGAGAGGAGGAAGCAGGCTCCCTGCCAAGCAGAGAGCCCGATGCGGGCCTCGATCCCAGGACCCTGAGATTGTAACCTGAGCTGAAGGCAGAGGCTTTAACCCACGGAGCCACCCAGGCGCCCTTCCTCTTTAAAAACAAAAAACAAAAAACAACCCCCCCCTCCAAAAACCTAGAATTGAAAGTTGGCAACTAAAACTGCAGGGATTAATAAACAAAAATAGTAAAACACTAAATAATTTCACAAAGTTTTAAACTTCCATATTTTAGGAAGCTTTAAGATTTTAACAACACGTTGTTTTGTTGAGGCCAATGTGAAATGATATCATTAAAAATATCCAGGGGATGAGAAATGCAAGTCTTAGCGTCAATTCTAGCAGAGACTTCTAGACTTCCTGGAGAATAGTGAGCTGCCTGGACATGGGTGTCCCCTCTCCCAGCGCTCCTCTGCTCCACCTCTCCACCTGAGATGAGGACCCATGCGGCCTAGACAGGCAGCTTGTAAAAGTCACATGCCTCTCTTCCTGAAAACCACAGGGGTGCCCAACTGCCCAGGGTCAACCCCAAACCTTTTAGAACCCTTGCTCTTATCCTTCGTGACTGAACCTGAACTCTCTGACCTCGATACGCCACCCCCTGCTCTTCCCTCTCCTCATCCAACGTGCTCCACGATGCCTTTTATCTCCTCAGCCTTTGCACACACTCTTCCTTCTGCACCAGGCGCACATATGTCCTCCAGCCTACTGGTTCTTACCAGCATTAAGGGCCAATGAATGAATCTATCTTCCTTGGGGCCACCTCCAAATACAATGGGACACTGCCCCACATGGTAAAGTGCTTACTATATATTTGCTGAATGAAGAATGAATGAATGAATGAATGAATAATTTGTGTTCATAGTTTCTACTGGAAAAAATAATAACTTACAGATTTATGCCAGACTTGATTTCAGTACCCAAACATGCATGTCTTAGGCACCCCTTGCCCTCATCCTACTTCTTAAAACTTGACAAAGCATATTTCAATGTGTTCATTCAATGATGACCCCTCTCTTTCCCTTCCCTTCCACAAACCAGGAATTCTGTATGGATCCCTGATCTCCCACCAGGGCAGGGAAACAGCTGGAATAAAATAAGTGGTCGATAAGTAAATATTTGTGAGATGCGTGAAGTTAAATAGGAAATTTAATAACTGCTGTGAAGTGCACCTGATCTGGATTGCTCCGTAACTTAGCACTGACTTTGCTTGTGATTCCAGAATGGGCTGAAATACTTAAAGGCAGGAAGCTCAGTTCTAAACCCCAACTGGTAACTAACTGAAAACACGCATAACGTGCCTCCGACGGCCTGTTGTGAACGTTCCCTGTGGGCACACGCTACGTCCTGGCGTCATTCTCTGGCCGAGGTGAGGGGCACCAGCTCTGTTAGCAAACAGTTTCTGGAGCACCATGCCAAGCATTTTGTTAAAAACTCAATGAATTTTAACCCATGGGCAGAAGCCCTGGCGCTCCTGCTCGCCCAGCATGCGGCCCCCTCACGAGGGGCTCGTTCTTCCCCGGGGGCGTTCTGGTGCCCATCGAGCGCACACAGGGACAGCGTGCAGGGTGGCCTCTGGCACACGGAGACAGTAAGACTCTGGAGGCTCTCTGCTGGTACAGTTACTTTCTTGAAGGAGAAGACAAACAAGACGGGTGACCTCACACAATCCCACACGGTGACTGGCCACAAAGCGGCAGGAGCAGGGAGATGAACAAGCAAGCACCCAGTGCCAGCTAGGTCCCAAGAAAGCCAAGAGAAGGCAGTCTGGGCAGGGCTTGCAGGGGCAACAGAGGAGCTCACCCAGCTCTGAGCAGAGCCGCGGGCAGGAGCCAAGGACAGGGAGATGGGAGGGGCAGGTGGGACACGGGATAAAGAAACATCAGGGGCCAGAACAGCTGGGGCCTTGTCAGCCAGAAATAAAACATCAGGAACACAGCCCGTGCGCAGCGGGGGAGCCACCACAGTGTCATGTGGGGGGCGTGGCAATCTGATTCATGCTTGTTTTTTTTAGAAGATGAGTCTGGCCAACCTCAGGGAAGCAACACCACACGGTGGGGGACGAAGCAGGGCTGACGAAGCAGAGCCGTGGTGGGAACCACGGGCAGGAGAGGTAGTCGGTGCGCAGCCTGGCGGGCACTCAGGAAGAGAGTGCAGAGAACCAGCCGTATGAGCTGATCCAGCGAGGTGAGGGCCCGAGAAGCTGTGTGTGTCCTGAGCTCTGTGAGGGTGCGGGGGTGGATGGCAGACTGAGGCCTCAAGTCCCCTCTGGAGATGCTAAGTGTGAACTGGTCAACAGCTCTTCGAGTAGGTGGCTGGTTACATGTGCTCAGTGGAGGAGGGTGGGGTCCAGCAGCGCGTATGAACTTGGGTGTCTGTGTCCTCCGTGTCTAGACAGACCGCTAGACCCCCTTGGGGGGACAGGGGCGTACGGTGAGGAGAAAAGACTGTCTGGAGCAACATCAAGGATCTGAGGTCTGAAGGAGACGACGATGATTCTGAGATACAGCCAAGAAGAGTTCCCAGCAAGGAGATTATGAAGGGAACCAAGGCGTTGGCAGGGGGAGAGTCTGGCCTCGGATGACAGGAGTGTTCCGGAAGGGCTGGGACGGAGGATGAGCGGAACAGGCCAGAGAGAAAGTGGCCGGGGAGTAACTGGGGGCTGGGAGCACAGACAGCTGTCCTGGGCAGGTACGCTCAGGAAAGCAGACCAAGGCCTGAGCTGCTGATGGCTGTGGCCGGTGCCAGGAGAAGAGATGTCGGGGCAGGACTGCCGACTGGGGAGAGCCTGGGGGCACAGTAAGGAGACGTGGACAGCTGATGGTTCCAGAAGTGGGGGGGAGGACACCAGCCAAGGGCAGGGACAGCTCACCCCTCGTGCAGGCGGAAGAAGAGCGTCCACAGCCACCGCAGGTGCAGTGGGGGTGGGCCTGAGTGTGGGGCGCGAGTGAGCACCTTCCCCTATTTCCTTGGTAAAAGGAAAAGAGGGTCATCAGGTGAATGAGAAAATGGAAGACGCAAGAAAAAAAAGTTGGAACCAATCATTTCAAAGTATTATGCTGTGTTGGCTTACCTGATGCTACTGTGTTAAAACTGCCTCAACAACCCTTCCTGGAGCACGGAGTCAGTGTCCCAAGTTCAACAGGCTCGTCTACAGAACTCAAGGCGCATGTTTCTCATCGCTGCCATGGTTCACGCACACTGTTCACAGCCCCCTTGGAGAGTGGATCTCAACCCTGGATGCATGTTAGAGACCCCTGGGGAACATTCTGGGGCTCAGGTTCAGCCCTGGCCAGAGGATCATGTCGCCAGCCCTTGGCCCCCAGGAACTAGGGTCTCTAAAAAGCATCCCAAAGCCTAAGGTGTGCAGCCAGGTTTGTGAGGTTCCCACTCCCTCAGGTCCTCTCCCCTCTGATTTGGGTTTCTGGAAAGGGGGCCCCACAACAGAACCTGGGGGGAGGTGAGCACAGGAGGTGGTCCGAGGTCCCTCATTCTCTGAGGACACAGCTATGTCAGTGAGCACCGTCTGGGGCTGGCCACCCCACTGCAGCCCCGTACGGCTGGCTATCAGTCCTCCGTTTCACTCTGTGTTCTCTAAATCGGGAAGGTTCCAGCGTGACACCTGCCAAGGATGTCCACACATCCTCACGCAGGTGGCAGACAGGGCTGCCAAGAGCGAAGGCAATCCCAGGCTTGTTGGGGCTTCCTTCCCCCACACAGTGTTCTCGGCGCCTAAGGCACAGCCCAGCCCTGGCCGGCTGGGCGGGGGCCATTCTAGGTCCTCATCTTGTGGGGCCCTTGTGCCGGGCAAGTGGCAAGCGTTTGCCGGATGCCAGGGAACATCAGAGCTGGCGAGGGCAGCAGATGGAGTGGAAGTGACTAGCCTTTGGCTTCTGCCTGGGGGTAAGCTCAAAGTGTCACAGGGGTGAGACACTTCGTGGGGTTGCCTGCAGGAATTCCCTCTGGGAAGGATTATTTAATTAATGAGGGAGTGCGGCACCGGTAGCAGGAAGAAAGGACCAGAGACCAGAAGTTGTCACTGCCTAGACCAGAGTTTGTCAGCCTCAGCACTACTGACATCTTGGGTGGGATCACTTCTTGGGCCCGGGGGCTGTCCTGTGGTACTGAATTTTAGCAGCTTCTCTGCTACTAGAAATCAGCAGCACACACACCCCCCCTGCCCCTTAGGTGTGACAACCCCAAATGTCTCCAGACATGGCCAAACGTCCCTGGGGCATGGGGAGAGGGGACGAAATTACCTCTAGTTGAGACCCAGTGGTCCAGAAGAAGATACTGAGGGCCAGAGAGGGCTGAGACTTGAGGCAGGTATTATAGCAACTGACAACAATATCCCTCTCTGCCATCCTTTAAAATGATTTCTAGACTTCTGCTAGGCAAAATGAGCTGCTGGCCTTCAAGCATGAAATCCACAGCTCCCTGATCTGATATTGGGGGCAGTGTTTTCTCTGGTCAGCACCTGCTGCTAGAAATAGCTAGCAGGAAGGAACTGAGAAGATAAAGTACAAAGTAACAACGTTTTGATTGAGAGGAGAAAAAAAAATACACCTTTTCCCCCCTGTGGCCAGTTACCCCAGGAAGCTTCTGCTTTCTCCTTGGCCACATGCAGAGAAAGGAAAGCAGGCTCTGAGCACAGAGGGAACTGGGGTCATCCCTTTAATTAGGCTGAGCGGCCCAGGGAGGGGAACAGACCTCAGCCGCTGAGACGGGGTGTCCAGCTTTGAGAGATGAGAGCCCACGGGCCCTTTAGCACTGCGCTGAGCTGAAGGTTGATGACAAACCCCAGGAAATGGTTTTTGAATGCCAGCCAGGATCGGGGAGGAACTGATGATAAAGGGAAAAAGTTCAGGAGAAACCAGAGAAGGGAAAACGTTATTCCCCTTAAAAGCAAGCTTTATAAAGATAAACAACTTTTATGATACAATGTTTTAATATTAAGCATTCACGTCCCCTTTAAAAAAAATGGCAAAGGGGGAAACTGTAAGATTTGGCATCAGAAAGCCCTGGGTTTGAATTTTGGCTAATTATTAAGAGTCTTGGGTTCCTCGGCCTTTTTGAACCTCAGTTATCAAACAGCGACAGTGATTCTCAGAAAATGAACATTAGATGTCAAGCTCTGGACACAGGAGGCTGCTGACAACAAAGGCAGTCCCCACCTTGACTTTCTCCTTTCCTCCCTGGCAAGAACCCTCCTCCACACGAAGCCTCGAGGTCTGAGCGGCTGTGTCACACTACCACCACCTGCTGGTGACACGCCGAAATTGTCAGCATACTCTCCAAGGACTGTAAACCTCCTGGCTCCCTCTGGGACGGGAAAAACAGAGGGAAGCGCGGGACACGTTACCAGCAGAAACGTGTGTTTCTAGCCTCTATCATTAAAACAGCCACATAAAAAAAGTTTTCATGATGAGAAAACCTGTAAAGTCAAAACAATGCAAAGGCTTCAGATTCAGGATGGGTGGTGCAATGACAGATCCCGGCAGATTCCTGCAGGAGGATGCAGGACTAGAACTTTTGGAAGGAGATGCACACGCACACGCAAGCACACACGCACCTTCACGGAGAAAGCGGAGCACGGGCGTGTGCACAATGATAAGGCTCTCTGCTGGCCACGTGTAGAGGCAGGCTGAGGAAGGGTCGAAGGGAAATGTTTTAGAGCCATTTAAAGCAATGCAGTATTCACGGTGATGGCCAGCAGAACGACCTGACAGCTGAGGGGTGGGGGGTGCGGGGCGGCCGCGGCGACACCAACAGTGGAGGCCCGAGGCCCGAGGCTGGCACTGGCGGGAGACAGGGTGGCAGGCCTGGCTGGCTGGCTGCCCGCCCTGTTCAGGAGCGCACCTGGACAGACGCCCGGGGTCCTGTACAGCTCCTGCTCACACCCCAGCACAGCTGTGATGCATCTAAAAATGCATTTGGCCTTGGAGCAAGACAGGACCAGCAAGTGTCCACAGATGACCCTCCGGGGGCCGTGCTATACTCGAAGGAATGCAAACTCCTGGCTAACGCTTCCAGAGAAAATGACCTACAGAGAAAATGATTAATCAAGAAAAAAAAAAAATCTCAGTAAGGCTCCCAGTAAGACTCACGAAAACTCTCAGCCAATAGTTGTTGCAGAGATAATTGTTCTGAATCTATCAATAAAGCTAAGCTGCCCCTTCATTGACTGCAAACAACAATCTCTTTCACCCAGGATTATAAGTTGGTGTTCACAGGCTCCCTGCTGCCATTACGGTGATGAACAGTTTAAACCACAACAGGCTCTGACATGTAGATCAATTCTGGGTCCATAAAGAATCTACACAAGAGGCTGCAGGACAGGAATTTACAGCCACCAGTTTTTATTCCCTCTTGCTGCAAAAATTACTTCTGTCAAACACTTAGGAGAGTGAGGAAAAATGTAAAAAAATTAATTTTTCATGTACTACTGGAACAGCCTCTTCCAATGCAGAAGCTGAAGATGAATATGTTTCTGCATTTAAAAAATTATGCCGAGCAGCATGTGGTGCTTAGCCGAAGAGGGGCCCAATCCTCCGTGCTGCTTGCGAGCCAGCAGATAGCAATTTGAAACCCCGAACTGAGCTGTCTGGATTTCCTCTAAGGGCAGATGTGGGTCTCATGTTAGCAATGCCAAATTATATTAGACATTTAATTTTAAACCTCAGGTACTTAATGTAAAACCTTACAACAGTAATAGTCATAAAGCAGTGGGGCATTCCATTTCACAGAATGGATTCTTCTTCTCCTCCCCTCTTAATCTAACCAGAACCTCCTGTTTTGTACTTTTGCACACTACAAAGTAATCTATCTAATTAGGAGTTGCTCACAGCTTAAGAGAGACCCCTCCCCCCCCAGGGTACCTGTGTATAGACAGGGAAGCCTTTCAAAAGTTCTCTGGAGCCAAAGTCTTAATTTAGTTGTGAATGAGGGGGCAGAGAAAAATTGAGTTCCCATGTTATTATTATGTTTTAGAATAAAGTGTATGACAATGGGAAGGCAAATTCACCAACTCAGGGGCATGTGGATTCAAGAGCAGCTTAGCTTCTCCCTGTCCCTGCGGCTAACACAGTGTAGGCGTTTAGGATTCTGACACCCAAACCAGATACTTGGGCGGGGGTGGGGGTGGAAATAAAAGGGTTAAAAAACAAAAAAAAAAGAGGGTGGGATTTGTATCAACTGCAACTTTAAAAGAAAAAAGCCTGACAGAAAGCTCCTGATCACCTCTGTTTCTTTGGTGATTGTTTTCCAACGCGGCAGGGAATGTTGGTGCCCAACTGAGGTCTGGAAATCTATTCATAAACGTGTTTTCTCGAAGTCGCCTGTCGGATCTGATGCTCTGAGGTTCATTAAAAATTGCTCTGGGTCTGGCGACTTGATGGATCATGGAAGGCAGGGGTGGCAGCAGGAAGCCGGGGTGTTACCCTCACTGTAGGTGGGGACAGGGCTTCTCAACGCCCAGGTGGACCAGAGTTCCTGGGGGTTCCAGTAACACGTGGCTCCCACTGAGTGGGTCCTGGCAGAGCCTGGGTGGTTGCATTTTTAGCCAGCTCTTAGGGAATGCCTGATCCCAGAGCCATGGTTCTCAAACGTCAGCAAGCAATATGATCCCATGGAGGGCTTGTTAACACACCGGTTGCTGGGGCTCAGCCCCGAGCATCAGAGTCAGTGGGTCTGGGATAACACTAGAAATGTGCACCTGTTACCAGCTCCTGGGGATGGGGGGAGGCAGCTGGTGCTCTTGGTGTGGGAAGCCCATCTCGAGAAGCACTGACGTGTTCCCAGGTTTGCATCCTGGCCCTGCCCGGAGGGTGTCTTTGGACAAGCCGTACGGACCCGTGTCTCCCCACCCGTCAAGTGCAGCTAACATCAGTATCTACTCCCTGAAGATCAAATTAGATCATCTACACGAAGCCCTCCATAAGTATCAGCTCCCATTATTATTACCGCTGTTATTTCCCTTTTCAACTGTATGTTCGTTGTGATATACCATCAGCCCTTGGAAAAAAGAGGAATAAAGAAGGATCGTGGAAAACTGTAGGAATCCTCCTTCTATGCAGTGCTCTGCTGTCTTTCCAGATCTCTGCTGAAATTAAGTAATGGAAGCTCTAAGACTTAAAATTAAGATGCTAATTAATGTTGCCATTCTGACCTCTTCTCGTCCTGCCTGTACCCATCTCGCCTCGCACGTTCTCACAGCCCCTTCATGTCACGTCGCTCCCTGGCAGTTGCATTTCCCCTCTCCCTCCTCCCTGAGCCCTTGTCCAAATTGCCTCAATGCTTATGACAACTTCCTCTTGCAGTCTGGCACCGAAAATAAAAGCCATCCGGGTCTAAGCATTGCTCAAGCGTTGATTGTCTCTGAGAAGTTTTCCCTGATGGACTGTCCATCCCTCAACTATCTGCACAATCTCAGCCTGGGCTTTCCCACAAGCTCTCCATCCATGTCCCACGGCACAGGGCTCACATGGGGGGCGGGATGGGAGCTCCTCGTGCCCATATTCAGGGCTCAGGCTCTGTGGCGTCAGGGAGTCTAACGAGTTTTACCGCACGTACGACATGAAGAATGGACATTTGAGGGTGGGAACAGATGAGAAACCACTTTGTAAATATAAAGACACCATTCATATGTAGGTGGGCACCGTCTCTCACAGGAACTTTATAAATGTGTCTGTAGAGACCAGGCCATCACCTTCTGGGGAATGCCCCTTCCAACCAAACCGAGGGTCTGGAAATAACAGGGTCCCAGGCTTCGGTGCTGGGGAGTGCCTGTGGCACGCATGCCTAGCTGGGCGCGAAGAGTTATGACATGGGACGGGGGGACAGTTACCTAGTGAATCTTCTTCAAAGAGATGAGTGTGCAGAAGAAAGGTTTGCACAGAAAAGATTTAGAAGAATATGTCACCTCCTATGCCCTTTCTATAAAATACTCTCTTTTCTTTTTAAAGTAGGCTCCACCCCCAGCATGGAGCCCAACGCGGAGCTTGTGCTCATGAGCCTGAGATCAAGACCCAGGCTGACATCAGGAGTCGCACGCTTTACCAACTGAGCCACCCAGGCGCCCCTATAAAATATTCAGAGGACAGGCAAAGACTGCGGGTGAAGGTCTCTCTCAGGAACTTGCTCTTTTACTCCCCCTTTGTCCCCAAGTATAACTCCCAGAGCATGTAAGGAGCAGAACTCCAACACCACAGCCCCCCCGGGCCACGCTGGGGGCCCCACAATGCACTGGGAGGAGGAAAGCTCTGCAAGGTCCCTGCTTGACCAGGAGGAGCACAGCGGGCTCCAGAGACCCCTCTGCAGAAAGGCGGCCACCGGCCGACCCCGGCCAGCCACGGGTACTGAGAGCGCACCTCGGCGATGCAGTGATGGCGTGAGCTGCTTGCTCGTGTGACGACGGCAGCGACACCCGGCAAAGAGGCTGCCCCGAGGCAGGTGCTGTGCTTACACGGAAACCACACCAGGAGGGAAGCACACCCATGCTTCAGACCAGACAGGCTCGTGGAAGGGAGGCGGCCAGCCTACGGCCCCAGGTGCTGACCGACCCAGGCCAGGCGACCACGGTGAACACGCGAACACCTTTGAAGGGACCAAACTCTGGGTGCTTCGTCTCAGTCAGAATCACTTCCCTGGGGTTCGTGGGCATCGCCAGGACCTGGGACAACGGGCGTAATGGCCTGAAGAGGCAAAAGGGAACACTGGCTGCCAAAGTATCTCCCTCTGGGTGGGGAAGGGGCCCCAGAGGTGGGTGCGTGCCGGGCACGGGGGCCGTGCTCTGTCCACGCACACCGTGACTCCCGCCCTTCGAGACCCACACTGCCATGGTGGTTTCTACTCCGCACCCGGTCTGGAGCTGTCCTTACCGCAAGCCCTCACTAGACAGGGTCGCCCAGATGGATGGGAGCGACTAGAGATAAGGATTATGTTTACCCACAGCAAACGTCCTGCTGCAGCAGCTGGTGGGTCTACAGGGAAGACCTGATGCTGAATCTTTTAATTAGAACAAATTATGCTAAAATTACTTCAAACCCCTGTCTGATAGATGACATACAACAGTGGGAATTCCGTTAAATACCGGTGAGCAGGCCGGAGACAGAACCCTGTGGGCAAAGCCAGGCGGCCTGGCAGCACGGCAGGCATGGCGCCACACAGACGTGCAGGCAGCTTCTGACGACCACACGTGTCCCCCCAGAGGTGCCCACGCTCACCAAAAAGAAAAGGGGGTGATGGGAGCTCTCCAAATTTAGAAGGTGCATCAGGAATTTTGGAAAACTAATAAGGAGAATGAGTTGTGTTTCCTTTGATGAACAAAGTAAACCGCCCCCCCCACGCCCCGCAACGGAGCGTGTGCCGCGCAGCTGGAAGTGTGGGTGTGCGGCCGGCAGGAAGGCGGCACCAGCACGTGGACTCGGCAGTACTTCTCGCCTCCCTGTCGCGGGGCTGCGGGTGCAGCCTCGCTTCCCAAACCTGGCAGGCAACTGGCTCCACCCTGACGGACAGGACCTCGTGGGAGGATGTGAGTGAGACCTCTGTCAGGGACCAAACGCTCCAGAGATGAACGGTGCCACGGCCCCGGCTCACGCGGCCCCACGGGGCCTGCACGCGGAGTGTGGATGGTCAGGGAGCCGCATCCAGCCGCTGGCTCACACCGAGGGCTGAGAGGGGGGCACGGGTCCAGGGGGCTGCGCCCTCTCTTACCACTGCTGATGGCCGAGTTTGCAATGACCGTAGCCTCGCTCCACTGGTCGGCACTGGAGACAGAGTAGGAACGCTGCTGCATGCCGTCCGGCCGGCTGCCGAAGGAGCCCAGGCTGACGCCGCTGGCCGTCTGAGACCCAGACGCACTAGTGACATTCCCTAGGAATAAACAAGTCAGGTGAACACCACCTCGGACTGTAGACCCCAGAAGCCAGCACGAGTTAGTCGAGACGCCCACGTGCTCGCACGCGGTGGTCCTTGGCACCGAGAGCAGCTGCTGTCCTGTCTCTATGGAAGACGGAAGCATCCTACAGAACAATCCTCAAGAGGAAAAGGGGGTGGAGCAGATCCTAGGGAGCCTGCTGACACACTGCTGAGATGCCTAACCACACAATCCTGAACAAAGACGCCAACGCAATACCATCTCTAGATGGGGCAGAGGTGAAGACAGATGACCCACTTTTGGGAAAAGCCTCAGTCCTAGCAAGGGAGCCTACAGGAGCCCCACGCTGCCACACACTGACAGAAGGGAAATGACCACAAATGGCAGCCAACTTTCATGGTGAAGCTCTACTTAATGATCAACACAAAGCAAAGCTCCCAGATGAGACGTGAGAGGACACACAGACTCTTAACCCAGGTAAGTTTACTCTTACCCTGGAAGACGCCCAGCAGAGAAAGCCAGCCTTCGCCACTGCTCAGCGCACGAGGAGGTGACAGGAACGGTCCCATCATGGATGGGATGATACAGATCGGCTGCTTGACATCAGAATGAATGACTTCCTAGTCATTCCAACTGCAGACTCAAAACTATAATTCGGTGCCTTTCTCTAAAGCATGGCCCATCCTACTGTCTGTGAGTGAATTCATTTGTTGGACACAGATCTTCAGAGAGATCAGGTTTGTTTTGTTTTAGACTTTCCTCTGATTATTTTAGTTTAGAACCAATTAAGTTCAAATTGTCTTAATAGAAGGCTTTCATAGCACAAGATTTTCAGTGCACAGACCTGATTTGTAGTTCCAAATCCGGCCAATTACCAGAACTGCCCATGGAGCTTTTAAAAAAATAAAGGCTTCATATTATGCTGAGAAGATAAGTCAGCCAAAAAAGAAAATTATTGTATGATCTCTCTGATATGAGCAATTTGAGAAGTGGGGGGGATCTGTGGGGGGGAGGGAGGGAAAAAAATGAAACAAGATGGGACGAGAGAGGGAGACAAATGATGAGACACTCAATCTCAGGAAACAAACTGAGGGTGGCTGGGGAGTGAGGGGGCGGGTGGGGAGGGATAGGGTGGCTGGGTGATGGACACTGGGGACAGCAGGTGCTATGGTGAGTGCCGTGAATTGTGTAAGACTGATGATTCACAGACCTGTACCCCTGATGCAAATAATACATTATATGTTCATTTAAAAATTAAAAAAAAAAACCCAAAGGCTTCGAAATATTTGTATTTTGATTCTGAAGGCCTGGGGCTGGGGCTTGAGAGAATGCACATTCCCACAGCACCCCGGGGGTCCCGGTGAGCCGTGAGAGGTACACACCAGTGCTCCGCTACCAACAATCAACCGGAGTGCGATCCCACGAGCACGGGACAGTCCCAAGATCACAGACTAAAATGCCTACACGAGTCATGCAATGAACAAGGGGTCCACAGAGATGAGAGATTTTGCTTCAAAAAATCTACTTCTACCTTAAGATATGATACCGATTTCATGCCGTTACCTGAACCGGGCACACTTTAAATGTCACGAGGGAAAGCCATTCCCAGGCAGCGCTACCCAATTCCAGAAGAAAGCCCAAAGCAACACCCCAGGACCTGAGGCACGGAAGGCCCCAGATCCTCCTCAGTGTGGTTCTCAGACCAATGGTCGCCTAGGAGTTGGTCAGGGACGCAGACTCCCAGGCCCTGCCCTAGCACCTGCTTTTTCACGGATGCCCCGCCGGCAGTTTGGATGCACGCGGCCTGGTGGGTGCGCCTGCTAAAGCTCAGACGTCATTAATCACTATGAGCATGATACCGACGACTGGAGCGCCCCACCCCAGAACCCCGCTGTCCAAAGTGCCTGCGGGCAGCACGCAGGACTGCAGGTCAGAAGCCTGCCCGTGGCTGAGCCAGTTTAGCCACTTCCCTCCAAGCAGGCATGTGCTGATTTTTGGGCTCACTCAGGCCCTCCAATCCTGGAAACACACACATCCTGACCAGCACTGCTGGCTGGGAGGCCCCACGGCAGCCCGGGGAGGAGAGCCAGCAGCCCACGGCCAGCAGCCCACGGTCAGCGGGGGTGGCAGTCAGAGACAAACGAGACAAACTACACACTCCTTCAGGGCTTGGACCCCCAGCAGGGCAGCACCTGGGGGGCAGACGAGGTGCTCCCATTGGGCAAGCACACTGTGGGTCCCCCGCAGCCTGTGTCCACACCCGTACTGGCCGGCCACCTTCCTGCCACCCCCTTTCTCTGCCCTGCTCTCCTAGGAGGGCACCCCTTTGGGCTGCATGCACGGCCTTCCTGTTGGGCTCAATCAGAGGGAGCAGGCGTGGGAGAGGGGTAAGAACCACGCTATGTATTCCCAGGCTCCCTCCGTGAGTGGACAGCTGGGGCTGACCATCCCTGAGGCTTGCTGGGGGCACCGCTCCCCTTGCCCCACTGGGCCCATGCGGGTCTCTGTGCCACTTCCACCAGCCCTGGTGCCCACACCTTCAGACCCTGGCCCTGCTCTTCGCTGGGCGGAGGGAGGGGATCCTCATCTCAAACATCTACACTCAGAGCCACGTTTAGAACTAGGTGCAACCTCCCGACCCCAAAGCCTTTTCTACTTTCATCACACGAATTCTCAGCAGCTAAGGGCTCCAGGGTACTGCTAACACTGTTATGGTAGGGCAAAGACAAGGCTGGAAAGTGGACAGGGCAGACCACGAGAAGACCCACATGAGCCGTGACCCCACTGCTGAGCCAGCCATCCCCCCACTCGCCAGCCTGGACTGCTGGTGGGCACAGCTGCTGCTTGGCAAAAATGTCGAGGAGACGATTCTTTCCTGCCTGCGTGGCCCAATCGCACCGTGACAAGTCATGACCACGTGTGCACTCTGTCCACAAAACCTCATCTTACACCAGCTCTAGGCGCACAAGGCCAAGGCATCCGAGGAACCCAGACCGCTTCACTCTCTCTCTCTTTGGGCTGATAATGAATGCCAAGCCCACACTCAAGCCCACAGTGTGGCCCCCCTTCTGGGAAGTGGCTCCGGCCAGCCTAAAAACCTCCTGACACATTTGTTTTGAAAGGCAGAGTTTTCCAAGTGCACCCATCCCTGACGACACCCAGCCGAAGCCCGGAGGTAGCCACTCGCACACAGCACAGCCACTCGGTCTGAACTTGGACAGGAACATGTGCACGACCTCGTCTCGGGTTGACAAAGTCCTTGTCTCCAGGCCCAACAGCCACCATGGAAGGAGGGTCGGTTCTTTGAAACATACACACTGAAGGAAATCCACGTGGTGGAGCTGGTGACGAGTCTTCAGCTGGTCCCCTGGTCTTCAGGCTTCGAGCGGTCTGTCAATGAAGCTTTAAGCACAATGAGTTCAATGTACCAAGTGGCTAGGGGAACAGTTCTGGGGTTTGGCTCCCGAGGGGGTCCCCAAGGAATCCCACTGGCACCTGCAAGACTATGCTCCTGCTGCATGACTCCCAACGCAGCCAAGACCCACAGCAGGCAGCCCCGCAGCGTGCAAGGGTCTCCTCCTCGCAGCCACACCCAGCCCCCCATCGTGGACTCAAGATACACTGTGTGGCTGAGTTCTGGCCAGGTGAACGTGGGTAAGACTTGCGGCCTGGAGTCTGGGTTGAGCTCACAGATGCATTTTTGCCAAGTAGATGATGATTTCTTTTTTTAAGACAGAATTTTGGAGAGGTCTTCTAAAAATCTGTGGTTTCTGGCATTATTTGAAAAAAATAAGGAGTACCGGGCAGCAGTGGGCCTGCGTCTGCTCTCCGAATGGATGGGGCGGCGGCCAGAGCCCAGGCCTGCCCACCCAGTCCTCCATTGCTGTGAGTCACAAAATCTTTCAAAAACATGCTTAAGAAGAACTTTGTTTCAGAAGTAAAACGTTTCTGATTTTCTCTCAAGAGAAAATTCATATTTAGTCACTTTCATATATACTCATTTTCATATATATTCACTTTATTTTAATGTCAGTTAAGTTTTTTCTAAATATCAAACAGAAAAAGATCAATTAACTGCGATGTAACAAAAAATTATGAACGGCAAAAAATCCTGTTTTTGCCCTAAATATAGCTTGGGGATCCACAAAGACAGGCACTTCCCTTTAAGTGTAAACACATGAAGACACAGGTTTTAACTTTGAGGCAAACCAGTGGTCCACAGCTGTGGCCACGGCCCCGGGAAAGCAGTCTCAGTGGCTTGCTGTGGCCCGTGGAGCATCTCACTCCTCGTGGGAGCAGCCCTGGGCCAGTGGTCACACTCTGAGGCATTCTGACTTGCTCCCAGTGAATCCATTAATCAAAGAACCCAGCTACTCCGAAATGTTTCATGAATATCTTAAATAACTATACAGATCGAACTGCAGTATTTTATGTCATTTCTGATGCTTTTTTTTACAGACACACACACACAAACAACCACCTATCAAAGGCTAATGCATAATGTTCCTTCTATTTCTGAATAAATGTCACGAACGGTCACCAGTCACACAACACCTGCCCCTGCTTCTAGACTGTACACATATACACCCAGCAGAGTCTGCCCCACACGAGGCTGCACTGCCAGTTCTCACTGCTTCTGAAAATACTGCTAAAGCAAGTAAGGGAGGTGCTAAGCGTACACTTACTTTATTTCCTCTCAAAGTTCTCTAGGCCTACATCTTCTAGTGAATGGTGATTCATTTCCCACTAACAAGTTATTAAGGCTGAGGATCTGGGGTTCTTGTCTGTGAAAGAAGCCCACACCTGACCTGATTTCCTGGACGCTAAGGACGGAAAGCCAAGACCACAGAGATACACAAGAGGGCCTGAACACTATTCTCAACACTGTCAGGGGCAGCCTCAAGGGCACAGCAGCTCCAGGTGGCCGTGCCCAGGCAGAGGGGCCTCTCCGGGCGGTCAGGCTGAACGGCTCCAGCAGGTGCTCATCTGAACACACAACCATCTTGCTGCAGAATTTCATCTGTGTAGCTGAGGACCAAGATACGGCACTGAGGTCTATCCAATTGGGGAAGAGCTCGGCACATGGCGGAAAGCCACTTTCTTTGTAGATATGCCCGTCTTTCCCTAGAGAGAAGAGATTCTAAAAGCTAGATTGGAATGTCCTTGCTCTCAGGGATGAGGAGGAAGATCCAACCCTGATTCTACTCGCTAAGCTCTAAGCCAGGGTCAACAGGCCAGAGGCCTTCAAAGGAAGCCAATGGGACCAACTGTGCCCCCCTAGGGCTGAGCACCAGAGCTGGGACCTCCTGGAGGGCGGAAGAGGGAGCACCTTCTATTCTTTCCCGTCTTCCTCCTCCTCAGCCTTACCTTCCATTTCCCGTGCCCTACCAGAATGTCCACCCCACCAGGACTGCCGCATGGATCTCGTGCTCCTTCATGTTGTGTGGCACACGCACTGGCATCCTTTCGTTCTGGGTGGTCTTTTCTGGAATGTATGTACGGTGAACAGACTTGGTGGAGAGACAGAAATGTCTTCCTCCAGAGGACGGCAGATCTGTGTGCTGTCTGGGGCAACAACATTGCCTTCCACAGCACATGTTGGGCTGGCTGGTGTGTGTCCCGTTAGAAAAGACTGGGGTTTCCTAAACTCGGTTCCTCTTCGGTGATGCAACCCAGTGTGTGTGGTGTCCCCTGCCCTTGGGGGGAGCAGATGCACAACCAGGCTGATCCCTGGCCACTGGTACAGCTGCGAGTCATAACCTGCCATCTGTCCTGAAGCCAGGCTCTCATCATCTAGGAGCCTGGTGGGCGGGCTTGTTAGCTTGCCAGCAGGGTGGAGGCAGACCCTCCCTGGGCCTGCCCCCTCATCGAACATGGACCTCCTGCCCCTCCCCGTCTCCCGACGCTGAACCTGCAGCAGGCTACGCACTGGGCACAATGAAGGAAATGGTCGGTGCCCTCAGGGGAGCTCCCGCCTGGTCCAGAAGGCCCTGGACAAGCCACGTGAGCCCATAACACAAGGCCGAGGAACACGAGCAGCAGGAAGGTCTGGGGGGCAGGAAGAACAGCTCCGGGAAGGATCGAGAAAAACTTCATGGAACACTGCAGGTTTATTTTACATTTTGAAGAGACCCCTCTCACCAGAATGGCGTGGAAAGAGGGGTCTTACACTATCCCAGGACAACCCAAACTCTCTTCTGAGCCTCTCTCTGCAGATTCCCGTTTTCCTTTCGCCTCAGTTCAGATGGAAGTCACACAGACAGGCCTAACACTTGTGCCAGAAACCCTGTATGAGAACGCTCGCAGCGGCATTCCTCACAACAGCCCCAGCCCAGCGGTGGCGGAAGGTCTCCCCACCACAGGCGCCCCGTGGCATGTCCATATGGCGGAACACCGCACGCCAGGAAGGACGGATAGATGCTGTCGTGACCACAACAGGACGGACTTCGCAAACAGGATGTGCGGAGAAGAACAAAACAAGCACCACGGGCCACCCACCCACAGGCAACTGGTCCTGGGAGTGAGCGAAGGGATGGCGACTGCCCGCAGGCGTGTGTGTACCGATGCGGGGACAGGCGGGGGCTGGCGGCCACCTGCCGCGTCCTGGTCTGAGGATGGGCCACCTGCACACCTGGCTACCAGAACTTCGCACTTTCTTTGTGCATGTTCTGCTGATACAACTTATCTCACCCCCCAAAAGCTAAAAATGGGTCATCTGAAGAGTCTGTTGATACAGAGGTCAGGTCAGCAAGTGTGAAGGACAAGAGCTGAGGGGGACAAGGAGACAGGGGTGCCAGCCTGAAGTCTCAAAGAGGGGCCCAGCCCTTCACAGTAGGAGCCGCTGTGTTCACAGCAAGGGGGTCATGAAAAGATCTATTTGTTGTTTGTCTCGGTATCTTTTCCCCAAATATTATCAGGAAATACATGGTCGGCTACCTGGTGCATTCTGAACTCAGACAGAGTGTTTCCTCCAATACCCTGCTCTGGATCAGCTGGCTGCTGGCCTTGATTAGCAGGGGGCGGCTGCATTACCATGCTAATCCACGGAGTCCCAGCGCCATCTCCTTGATATGGATATGTGTGTGCTTACGGGGCCGCCCTGATTAGCCCAGCTTCCATGTGTCAAAGCGCCGGATTCTTCCCAAAGAATAATTTTAGCTTTACTTATATCCCTAAAGTGTAAGAGTTGATTTGAAAAGGTACTTACCTCCACCATATGCTATTTTTCTTAAAACAATTTGCATTTCAAAGCGACTGTGGCATTTATATCTGAATGAATATCAGTATGTTGCCTGAACTGATCTCAAACGAGCATGAAAAAGATGCTGGTTTTCTATTGAACATGACTGTTTTCATCCACCAAATGACATCAAAGACAGAATTCCTCTTTTAAGCTATACGCTTATTACATAAAAAATAGCTTGCTCTGATTTTTAAAAAATACACTCTGAAATAAGGCTTTTCGTAGCATTCAAGTAAAGATTCATCAACAATCACTTCTTGTAAAATACAAAATTTGGCTCCCTGCACTTCCTGTTTTGGTTCATCCTCACAAACACAGCTTGGCCTTCTCAAAGGCTTAAAGTAGAAAAGGCGCATTTGGCATTTGAATTACTGGTGAAGTAGCTTGTAAAAGAGCAGCAGTGCCTGGCAATCGGTTACAGGCCGCGAAGTCTCCTGTGCCTCCAGTGACGGGGAGCGCAACCCGGAGGGGGGTCTACGAGGGCCCCAGTACAACGCAGACACGTTGGCTTCCACTGTGGGATTTTACACCTTTAAAAAAAACAAATCGTAATTACAGGACAGGATTGACAGGAGCTCCCCCTTCCTCTCGGAGGCCTCACCCTGAGAAACACAGAGATCACTTTTGGGGGTTGATTCTCATTCCTACCTGGCCTCCGACCGGAGAGGAGTCTGGGGTGTGAGGCTGCCGGCAAACCTCTGGGAGCACGGCCCCCCGCTGAGTGCACGAAGGAAGGCCAGTTTGCTGGACTGGAGCAGGGCGACCGAGGCTACTCTAACAGCCACGCCACTTCAAAATAGGCCTTCGCCATCTGTTCATCCTCTAATTATAAACCCAAAAAGAATGTAATTCACAACACTACCATAAAAAGTGAGATACGGATGATTTAAGTGCCTATGAGCAGGGCCGTTCGCCACACCATTTGCATTGGAAATCTGCCCTCCTTTTTGGCAACCAGGACTTGAGGCTAAGAGGATTTTTTCCAAGGACACATTCGGTATCTTAAAGACGTAGGCGTCCGGGACTCTGCATTGTTATAAACGGACACTTGTTTTGTTCGAGCGCATTCAACATGTCCTCTATGGAGATAGAAACTGCGTCACCTTCTTTGCTGGGATGCGTTTCCACACGTGCGGAATCCAGGCCTGGCAGTCACAGCAGACGTGACAATAGCATGGTCACACTCGGGACTATAGCCCTTGGACCAGCTCCCACTTATTTCCTAAAATGCCAAAATTGCTCATTTTGTCTGGATTTCTCCCTGTTCTGATTATGATGTCCAAAGAACAATGAATCGTTCTTGTTGTACAGATGTCTTTAAAACTCGTCTTGCATGAGTGCCATCAATCAGAAGACTCCAAGAGTCTCACAAGATGTTCCAGATCAACTCATTACTGAAAATGAGCATCAACTCTTCTCCATGATGGCCACAGAAATGACGTAATTTTATATTACACTTCTTTCTTATGACTTCCCAACCCTCTCCACATGTTCTATAGTCTTCATAATAATTTTAGATACATGACATCTTGCTGATTTAAGGCAGAGAATTCATATGGCTATTTCCCAACTTCTGGAGAGTTTCATTTCCAATTTCTCATTAGAGTAAACAATACTGCAAAGGACATCTTCCACTTAGACTCTTCCTTAGGATAAAATCCCAGGGGAGTCACTACTCAATCCAACAGCATTAACGCCTTTCTGACGTGGGACGTACGTTGCTGATTTTCTCAGGCCATTGGCCAAGTGAAGATGGAACCCGGGCACCTTGAAAATACTTCAGTTCGTGATTTGTAAAACGGATATAACACTAATGATGATGACAGTAACACGCTCCATGTGGCTGACTGATAGAAACGTCAAACTGCGTAAAGCACTTTGTAAACCTCAAAGCCTCTGCAGATATTAGTTGTTACTGATTTCACCAACGGTGAGTCTTCCTTTTCTCTTGAGTTTATTTCTGAATAAAGGCTTAAAATGGCAATAATGCTAATTCTGTTTGTCTTTAAAATCTAAAAGGTCTGAACGTCATCCTTACGTTTTCCTTGTGCTGGGATCTCCTGGCGTGTGGCCTGCTCAGTCAGCACCGGGCTATCACAGTCGTCCTCAGTGCAAGAGCTGACACACACGCTCCCGAAGGTTTCCTGAGCACCTACCGTACGGACCTACGCAGTGCTTAGCGCTGGGACAACGTGATGACACTCCTACTGCTCTAGGCCTTCCAAAATCTCCAAAGGATTATGACCAGGTATGCCCAAGCCAGGAGAGGCACAATTTATAAAGGAAAGAAGAAATGAAACTGTGGGCCTGGGACATGGTGCAAACGGGATGAATGCAACAACCAGATGTGAGGGCAGAATGAGGATGTGGAGAAGCCCTGGGCCTACTCTCATGCTGCTGCTGCATTCTAGAGACGGATATAAGCTGGTGTTCAGGACGATTCAAGATGAAAATATGAAGCACATCAGAAGGGAGGCTCGCACTTAGGGAGTATATTTAGAAATCAGTCCAAATGTTTATTCTAAAGACAGGGTCTGTGTCTTCCTAGTTCTCCGGCATAGCACTCATCAGTCTGAAAACAGTGCCTGCTCTGTGCTTCTCGCCCACTTTTATTGGAGTCAGGAACACCTGCTACTTTGGACCCCAAGGTGCCACGCAGTATGTGCATCGGACTCGCCTGTCTATGGCCCGTTACTTGTGCAGGCTACGTGAACAAGTTTATATGCAACGCGGTGATAACGAAGTATAGGCAGCGTTACACAAAAGGAAAATAAAACTAAGGAATTCCTTTTCTTTTTTTTTTTTTTTAAAGTTCATACCTATTTTTTTTTAAAGAATTTATTTATTCATCTGACAGAAACACAGCCAGAGAGGAAACACAAGCAGGGGGAGTGAGAGAGAGAGAGAAGGAGGGAGCCCGATATGGGGCTCGAGACTGGGACTCTAGGATCATGACCCTGAGCCAAAGGCAGATGCCCAACGACTGAGCCACCCAGGTGCCCCTAAGGATTTTCTTTTAAGGGGTGCCTGGGTGGCTCAGTCAGTTAAGTGTGTGCCTTCAGCTCAAGTCATAATCCGGGGTCCTGGGATGAAGCCTTGTGTCAGGCTCTCTGCTCAGCGGGGAGCCTGCTTCTCCCTCTCCCTCTGCAGCTCCCCCAGCTTGTGCTCTCTTTCTTCTTCTCTCTCTCAAATAAATAAAATCTAAGTGACAAAATATGATTACAGTGTTCACACAGTAATGTTTTCTAACACACAAAACCCCAGACGTCCGTATCTTGTTCTCTAATTTCATAATTCGGTACTATATTCCCAACAACTGCAGTCAACGCGGAGTTTCTTCTTCTGCTTTTGACCACAGTTCTGTCTTTCAATGTTCTTTCTCCTTTATATACATAATAGCTGTTTTGCCCCCAATCCATTTTGAGAGCAGGTTTCTCTGGCTGTCAGTACACTCATTAACCCTTTCAGGGCAGAGGCCGTGGCAGTCATGTGGGCCTACACTTAGAAGTGCCCACTTCTTTCTATCCCTTCTGGTCCTACAAGGTCAGCTCTTCCAGAGAAATCACGGCCCTGGTGTAGAGGTGGGCTGCGTGACCACTGGTCAGGATGGCCCTGACTTTTACACTCCCTGGAATATTCCAGAAAGACAAATGTTCTCTAAACAAGTGGTAACTACCAAACACTGGGCCCCAAGGTTCGGATATGGCAAACACCAGGACTACTGTGAAAACTCTCCCCTGCCAGAGCGGGAGCAGGAACGCACCAGGAGCCCAGTCTTGGGCTTGGCCCTGTCACCGAATGGCTCCTTCCCCAGGCCTGGGACAGCACTCAGCCGCCCACCTGAAGGCGGCTTCCTCTGGCTCTTCCCATGCTGACCATTTGCTGATCCAGAAAGCATCGCGGGAACAGCTGAAACACTACCATTCACCAAGCACACACACTTCTGAAGGGGGGAACACAGTTTCTAAAGCAACTTTTATTTACTGACGGGGATATCTGTCCCCACAGCAAAAGACAGCTCGGTGTCCTTAGTGTTTTAAATGGAAATCATCAAAATCAACGTACTTCTGTTGGTCTTTACAGAAAAGAACACCCCACTTAGAGCTCAAATAATTGAAGGAGGTTTCTTTAAACTCGAAAGCATGCTTCTGATTTATCCCTGAACTCCTCCCCAATGGTCCTGCCCATGGAGTACTGCATCCAAGGGAAGCAAACAGTGCTTAGCCTCAATGGTCATCCCTTATACTTCACCTGGGGGGGCGATGCTCAGTAACAATGACTTAATGATAAAGTAACTGTGAGGTCACGAAAACTAGGAGAGGGTAACAAAGAAAGGGAAGCGAAGGTCTCCACCTCAAAGAGCTTACAGTTTCAGGATAGCAACACCAGACCAGAAACCTGCCCAAACCCCAGTGGGAGAAATAGCAACACAGGAACACCCAGCAATGAGAATGCGTTTCTCACAAAAGCTGAAGATGTCACAACTTTTCTAAAGAGCAATAACTTAAACGTCTCTTTTAGTTTCAGAGGTCGCCAACTTCCTGATGTTTGGGGTCTGAAAGAAACGCCCCCAAATGTTTCTTCCTTTCCCTAAAAATAGAGTTGTTAAACAGCCATCAGAACTACTCCAAGTAAACCCTGGTTCATGGAAGCAGACTCTCACGGGATGCTGATTTCTGGATTCCTTTTTAGCCAAATAATTCTCAACGAGCAAGCTTTTTTATTTGCAAGCGTTCTACGAGCGGCTAGAAGGGTGTTGAGCAGAAGCACCCGATTTATGAGTCAGATGATTAACGTGGCGACAGGAAGGGGTGACTGAGGCAGAAACAGGGAGAAGCAAGGCTGGGGGTGGGGGGTTCCCCGCCAAGCGGCCCACAACCGGGGAGACACACGGGAGCCCGGGAGACACATGTGAGCCGCGTGGCTCCGCGTGTGCCCAGAGCAGACTCCGGAGTTATTAAAATGTTTTCTAGACCATTTGAAACTAAACAAAGAAAAACTTTGTTTCCAGGAGACAACAACGGATCTACTTCTGATGTTGCGTTATTTCTGTCTTTATTTTTCCATAGCTATTACGACTGTAACAGCAGCTCAGCGGCTCGGCGTCTGCAGTGTGCGCAGTTTTGATAAACAGCCTCTGCGGGCCACACAACGGGGATAATGTATCCTTAAGTACCGCCAATGAGCTGCCATTCTGCACAGCCAATTACTTCTGTGCGTCTGTCACTCAAAGGAAAAATGGCTGAGCCCATTAGATCAAACCTTTGTCACTGTTCCTAATGCACTCTTAGGCCTCATTAATCTCCGGGAGCAGCAACAGAGCCGCCGGTGTCTCATTGCCTCCCCCGAACAGGCCCACGTGAAGCCTCTCATCTCTCCCCCAAGTGCACCGCGTTAATCAAGCTCTCCTTATTACCCCAGTCCCTGTCACGGCGGAGAGCGCGCTCCCTCTTAAATGCTCTCATTATGACCCATCTTTAGAGCCGGCTAAGTGGAAAAAAAGAGAGAGGGAGAGAGGGAGAAAGAGGACGGGAGAGAAAGAGGAGAGGAAAAAGCAAGTCCGATCACATTAATATTCATGACAATAATTAGTATTCTAGGTCACTGAATATTCATGCTATTAGTTTGGTTTTTTATGGGTTTGCTGGATGTCCTGATTACTGAAGTGTGGAGGAAAACAGCATGGTTGAGACTTTAGATGTCAACGGCAGTTCAATACTCAAAACACATCGAGATCCCCGCCCCCACCCCTGGAAAATCAGCCTCAACCCTCCCGGAGGCTTTAATATTTTGAAACCGCTGGGGGCCCAAAGCGCAGGGAGGGAGGGAGAGGAGGGGGCAAGATTTCCTGCTACAAAGGCCTACGCATCGCTCTGCGGAGGATAAAAACAGTCACTGTTCCAAATACGCAACAAAGACACATTCGGGACAGGGAGGTATCTGGCATCTCAGACCAAAATGGGGCAGTCTGGGACATGGCCCAGGAGCCTGGTGCCCATGGAGATCTGGTTGGTCCCTCAGAGCTCCACTCCTGCCACCACAGAGGGAATGCTCTTGGGGGCAGGGCACGGGTTTATGGGGTCTGACCCACGAAGGGCTGCACCGGGGGGACAGAAACAATAGTGCCCAGTATGAAAACAATCCATGCAAAATTTCTACCCCCTTTTGCTTCCTTTTCTTCAGCAGTGACAAGGACAACTAATATGGTGGATTCCCGATAGAATCCGGAGACTGATCCTGGGCTGCCGGGCTTTGCAAAGGCGCACTCCCAAGAGTGAGGTAGGCCCACCGAAGCGATGAGGGAGCCAGTGTTCATCCACACAAGGCCCTAAGATGGGGAAGGTGGGATTCACTGTAGGGTTTCTGCCTCTCAAGGCCATTCTGTGGACCATTACGTTTTCCTATTGTTACTTCAAGGTCAGAATAACATTCAGACCTGATACAACTCCGCATTCCATCATGGGTGGGTACAATCCTACCAACCAGCCTGGGTGACAACTCCTGTCAGAAGACTGTGTGGGACAGCGGACTGTCTTCTCTGGGAGCATGCCTGATGTACAGTCGGATGGATTCTCTAAAATGTGGCTTCTGCTTAGAATGGTGACTCAGGTTCCAAGCCAAAAGGCACCGGGAGTGGCAGATATTGCCATGGACATCCTGAGCGGGTGACCTTGGAAGAAGGGGGAGATGTGATCAGGAAGGGGGACTTTAACCACGCCTGAATAACTATCTCCTGGATTCTTCTTCTCGTTGGAGTAGATGCTTAAGTAAGTTTTTCAAAAAGTTGTTTGTTTCTGTATCCTTGTACATCATCTAAAAATAAATTTTTTTTCTACCTTCATATTTGATTAATAGTAGTTTGGCCCTGCATAGACTTCTAGGTTCAAAACGATCTGTCTTTAGAGAGGCATTCTTCCATTGTCTTTTAGCATGTAGTGTTTGCTCTGAGGGGCACAGGCCAGAAGAGTTCCCTCTCGGTAGGTAAGCACACTCTCCGTCCTGCCTGGGATGCTTTCTGGGATTCTGTGTGTCTTTGCAGACTCTCCTCTCCCCTGAACTTGAAATTGGGCTCTTCGGACGGAGAGACACCAACATAGCCTTCATCACCTCCAGCGTGCTTTCCCCCGTCACAATCACCAACAGTACCCTTGGCCGTGGGCTTTACAGCACTGAACCTATCTACTGAATTCTAATTTTTTAATTTTTTTCAATAATTTTTAATTTTCAAGGACTCTTTCTGCCTAGGTATTTTTATGTAACCTTTGTTTCGTTTTATGAAGACAATAATTAGCCTCTTAAGTCTTCCTCCTTCCCCACCTCTCACTCTCCTGTAGGATCAGCTGTAGTTTACCTTCGTTCCTCTCATTTCTACCGTCGGTCTCCACAAATGCCTTGCCCACGTGTTTGTGAACGCTCGCCTGTGGGTCCACCCGGTGGAGGCAGGGGCTGGCCCTGAAGCTTTCAGAAGGCACATGGCCCCCGCTGATACGGAGGTGCGGTTTCCATCAACAGCACAGGGCTCCTGGGCAGGCTGGTGTGTATCAGTGATGTCCCTCACGGCAAGAACTGCTTTTCCTTGTCCTTTCTGTGACTGTGCGCAAGTCCGAGCTCCCCAAGCTGCCCCCTTCTCTTTCAAGCATCAGTGTCCACATTGGATGGGATGGGAGCTCCTCCTGAACGCGTCTGCCAGCCCGCCGTGCCTGCCCTGCACAGCTGCCCAGTGGAGCACGGGGCCGCCCCACCTTCACTGCGGCTCTTTGACTTGGGGTAACCTGTGGGCCCCAAAGGGAGACCCGGGCTCGGTTACCAGTACGCAAGGCAGCTACTTGGATGATGTGCTTTTCCTCCTCTTTCCCAAGCCCACGGCAAAATGTGACATGAAGATCATCACACTTCCAGTATTCCGAGGTATGAAATGTAGTCAACATCCCATGCCCGGTGAGGCACTTCCCAGTACTAGGAATAATGGAAACGCTCCCCACCCCCCCAGTGATTTTCTATCCAGTTGCCCCCGTCATCTCTTGAGCATTGATCACCAACTTCAAAGGTCTTATCTGTTTACCTTCTGACTCCTCTGCTCTCACCACAGTGCAAGGTCCCCTGAAGGCAGGACCTTGTACCGCCCCCAAACTCCAGAGCTGACCCAGTAATAACAGAACATGAGCGGTACAGGAAGCAAGGCAGTAAGGTATCCCAAAGTCAACATGGACATACGATTAGGCCTGGTCATACCTAAAATGTGAGATGCATTATGATCATATACTAGGAAATCAAGAAAGACATCTGAATAAATATTCCCACTGACAAGAGTTCAGTACGATGACTGGATATAAAACTATAAACACGATGAGCTTTCTTATTTCTTGCAAAGTAGATGAGATAATAGATAGCCCCCTTCTCTCCGCACCACCTCCCCCTAAAAAGATTAGCTTCACATTTCATCAAAAATTATAAACAGAATGGGTTGACACGATACATTTAAATGAAGACCATGTGTTAAAATTTTATTGATACATATATTAGATTCAAATAAATTGGGCAAGACTTGCGTTCCATGAGAAGAAACCCCATATAGTAAAGATGTCAGTTCCTCCACAATTAACTGATAGATTAAAAGCACTGTCAAGGAGTCACAATGTGAGTATTTTTCGGGGGAACGACAAGGTTTCAAGTTACTCTGAAGTTTATTGGAAAAAATAAATGAGTGGCAATAGCCAAAAACAACAATAAAATGAAAAAGTATTATTACTACCAGATATAAATTGAATCATAAATCTAAGACACTGTGGTAAATCCATACATGGTAACAGAATGGGGAGACAATAGGTCAACTGAGAGATTCTCAAGTCCAGAAACACAGTGATTTTGATTAAATAAGTTACTTGTAAAATAAAGGTGACACATACAGTAAGAAGTAAACAGTTCAACAGAGAAAGGACAATTAGTTATCTATTTGAAAAAGGAGTTTAATTAGGTTTCCTATTGTGTATAATTGATGCAAACAAATTAAAGGTGGATTCAAGGCTAAATGTTCTTGAGAAACAATAATAAAACTGTAAAACTCAGAAATACATATATATGAGTTATGATCTGTTTTCAGGATTATTATTAAAGGGGTTCTAAATGTCTAAAGAACAAATCGCAGAACTAAGGCTTTGAGTTTGGGTATATGTATATATTCTCGATTCTATATTAAAGAGGGAAAAAGCCTCTACGTGTAAATAAGACCATAAAATTTAGAAAGCAAATAACAAACTGGGGAAATACCTGCAGAACATATTATAAAGTGTTAGTATCCTTAACACATAAAGAGTTCTTATATATCAATAAGAAAAAGAAAAACACCTAATACAAAAATGGGAAAAGATACATCTAAACAACTGTGATGTTAATACCTATGATTAATAAGCATGAGATGGTCAACTTTAGTATTAACTAAAGAAATCCAAATAAACAAAGCATGAGGTATTTTTAGTATAGGTTGCAAAAATGATAACAGCAATGCTAGCAAGCATGTGTGGGTGCAATGGATACTCACTTTAGAGATGGAAGGGTATTTATATAGCAAAACCTTTCCAGAAATTAATTTGGAAATGCATACCAAGTCTCTTATAAATGTTTAAATCCACTGACTGAGTCATTCACTTATGGACGCTTATTCTAAGACAATAATAAGCGGTACACATAGGATTTGGGTACATGCATTTTGTCTATTGAAATGAAAAAGTTACAAGAAGAGAAGGCACAAAACATTGATCTAGTCCATTAACTGAGATAAGAAAACAAATAAAAAAGGAAAGTGCAAAAAGAAACAAACATCTCCACGTTAACAGACCTCTAGAACAAAACAGCACAACTCAAATGAGTTGAGAAAGAAGAATATAGTTAAGTAGTGCATTAACTTCTTTGGCAAATAGTCCTAAAATAGCTCAAATAATACCTATGTTTAGGTCAAAATCTGCCACTTAAAATAACATCAATATACTTCAATTTAAATGTGCTGGGTTGGAGTTCTTCATGTGAGAGAGCACCTATGAACAAGGGGATGGAGGGCCACCAGCCGATGAGGTCACCTGCACGCAGGGACAAGGAAGCCGCATATGTCCCTGAGCACCGCTGTGACCACAAGGCACTCTTTCCCCAGAGTGGCACTGTGCTCCTGCGGACGTCACGCCCCCACTTCCATGTTCCCACTTCTGATCTGAAGGAGAGGAAACATCAAGCAAGCTCCCTTTTGGCTGAGGGTTGGAAGAACGTGCCATCGTCAGCTGAGCATGGGAGCATTGCCCCAAACGTTCCCCCCCACCCAATGCCAGGGCGTGTGAGACAAAGAAACGGGCCTTAAAGAAGCGTTCCTATAAGCGAGGCCCAGGCCGTGAGCAACTCCATGATGCGTATGATAAGGTTACAGGGCATTTTGTATTTTCTGTTTACCAAACGTTACATCTTCCTAAGGAAAATAAAGGGCAGTTCAGCACCAAAGAACACAATTCTCAAGATTAAAAAAACTCGAAACTCCAAACATTACATATCCCAAACTTCTTCAAATCACTGAGGCTCTTCCCTTACCCTCGTGCCTGGCAGATTCCCATCCTTTTCTTGACACCCAGGCACAGCTGCCCCCCGAGCCCTGAGCCTTGCCCCACCTCCTAGGGTAGACTGGACTCCTCACCCTGGGCCTTCAGGCCCCCCATGTACTTGGACAGTGGCCTGCCGCAGAGCTGTGCCTTCACCTGTCTGCTGGTCTCTCTTCTCCACCAGGGGCTGCGATTCTCGAGAGGAGAGAGGATGTCTTAAACTTTTGTGTCCCCAGAGCCCAGCAGCACGCTTTGGCATCCAGCAGAAGTGCCATAAATGTTTGTTCATGTGATCAAATAAATGGATGGATTTGGCATGGTGGGTTAGAAGGAGAAGTGGAAGATGAGCTCGTTTTAAGGGGATGGCTTCGGGTGTAGGTTCTCAGAGATCAGGGTCCCCACACCGCAGCATACACAGTTCCTGGCATAGAACAGGGGCTCACTAAATATCTTTTGAATAAATTAATAAATACAAAGTGGTGAAGAAATCAGCTTTTCATTTAATACAGAACCCCTCCCTCCACCTTGGGCACTTCTGTTTTCTCTTCTTATCCCAGAGTCAGCACACCATCCTGAAAAGGGAAATTTCAGGTATGTTTCGGAAGGAAGGTCAGCAGGTCGTGAGCAGAAAGCCCAGTTTCTTTGGATTTTTAATAACGACTGATGTTTGCATTTACTTCATGAGTCTCCCCAAACTTTCATCACATCTCTGTGATGTATGCAGGCCAGGCGAGACTGACCTAACACGGTGGTAAAGCTTTACTGAGCCAGCGGTCCAACGCCACTTGGTATCACGCGGTAGAGCCCAGATGGGCCCCAGTTCTGGCCCCTTCTACTACCCTACTTTCACCAACCAACACCGCGTGTGCCACAGAACTGTGGAGTCAGCACAATCCCTCTTTCAAAGCACCTGACACCTCAGAAGGGGAAAAATGCAGCAAAGACATAAGCCAGGAAGTCCCAAAGAACAGTAATTTATTTTGAAAAGACTGGATGTATGTCAGAGTGAAGAAAGGGACTTTTTGCTAGAGAAAACAAATCCGTGTGTTGAAGTGTGTGTTAGAAGGAGAACTCAGGCCTTTTCTCTGATAAGTAATCACTGGAAGGTCAAAGCCAGAGGGCAACGATTTGTAAAGACTCACAAAAACAAACCATGACATTCTGAAAGGCCTGCAATTGCACGCAATGGCCAGGAATTTCTAAACACATCTAGATCTGAGAAAACACTTCCTCTGAACCTGAATTAATGAGCAAATTCTCCTTTCAAAAGAGAAGAAAATTAAAGTTGTGTTAAAGAATGACATAAAAGTTACAATATAAAACCAAGAGAATCTAAAGTTGAGGTCTGATGGTTTCCTTTCAACCTTGCTCCAAACAGCTCTTCCACTTTCATCCACTTGGTCGCTACAAATACACACCTGCCCTTGATACTCTCACAACTCATTTACATATTTTAGAAGGCCCTTAAATCCTCAATCATATGCAAAACTCTACTCCCAACTACACATCTCTGGGAAGACCTTGGGGTTTGGCTTGTGAGACCGTGACTCAAGACGGTGCCACGTGCTGGCTGGTGGTCTCTTCTGTGGGTGGTAGGGGAGATGACCATCCACAGAAGAGAAGAGGTTTCTACACCGTAACGTACAATGTTAGTGGTTCCAACCTCACTCCACCTCCACACTGTCCCGTGACCAGTGGCACCTACCACTGCCGTCACACTGGATTCTTGTGCGGGTCTGCTGTGAGCTTACCTGAATTGGCTGAGATGTGTAAACTGCTCATGTCCTTGGACAGGCCGTTGGTTTTAGGGCTGGAGATGGGCGCACAGGCCGACGTGGCGCGGGGCGGCCTCTTCCCTGGGACTTTCACAGTGGTTCTCAGAAGATCAATCTCTTTACCATGAACATTCTGCATATAATCCTGTTCAAAATGTTAAACATCCAAGAGAGATTAAAAAGAAGACCTCGTACAATCTAGGACATTAGGTTCTATCAGACACCATGAGCTGTAATCCTATGACCCCTTCCACTGTGGCAAGCACTTTAAAAATAATGAGGTTTTGATCTGTCTAGTATGGTGGCACCATCATTATACTGAAATCACAGCCTCTGTGTCCTGAACTAACCCAGACCCTGGAAATACAAGGAGACACAGGAAATGCTTCCATTGGGGGGGGGTGGAGGGGGATGATAGACCAGCTGGAGAAAATAAGTATCCTTATAAAATCGTAATTTTTAAACGGCTGCTTATTACATGGCACACTAGGACCCCAGGCCCTTTCTCTGTTTCAGGTAAAATTCCATGCAGTAGGAAACTATTTTGTAACAACTGTTCGGTCTCAGATGGCAATACCGCTAGGCGCCTAGGTAAGAATGAAGCTGTCTGGTGGGAGCTCAGGAGGAGGAAACTAAGTAAAAGGTCAAGGATTTCACTAAGGACCAGGAAAATGCCTGACAGGTTGGTGGTATGGTGCTGAGAAAACACAGAGCTCAAGGATGGACGAGTAATAGCTAGCTGTTGAAAAAGAGAGATCACTGAGAAAGTTTGGTACTCAAGCACTGTGCTTCTCCGAGTGGTTCACTGTACCCAGAAAAGTATCTCGCTCTTCTCTTTATGCTAGAGGTGAATGACCAGCAGCTAACAGGGAACCAGGGCGAAGCCTAGGTGGACAGCGACGGTCTCTGTGGAGGTCACCCAACAACACTTCAGTGTGGAGTAAAACATCACCTAAGGACTGGTTGCCAAGTGGGGGAACGAGAGAGGCAAATGAGAGCCAGGTTAGGGGCTCACTGCTGAATTAGGAATTACTGGACCTCCAAATGCAACGAAACCTCAAAGGCTACACAGGCAGGAGCCAAGAGGAACACGGAGACCAAAGACCATAGGAGAAAGGATCTGGAGCCGCCCCGAAGGTGCAGACCACCACGCCAGATACAGGCCAGCTCTTCACTGGGAGTGGGGAGGGCGGGCCCCCGTCAGTAGTTGATAAACCACTCAGAGAGATGCAGTGGGGTCCATAAACCTGTTGTCAGCCGTGGCGGCCAGGAGCAGACGCCCCAACGCACCCTGACCCTGCGGGACAGGCTGGCTGGCGTTCACCTCCACTATCTCGATAGACCCAAGACTCCACGCGGACGTCAAGATGCGAAACTCCCCAAAATATAACCGACCATGAAAGACCTATGGTTTTGAAAGAATGTGGACCAAACACAGAAGGCCGTTACCATTAAAGCAGATTGAAGGATAAGACAGACTGCAGAAAATTACAGGGAATTTCATGAACCAGCTTAGGGTGTTGAGGATGGTGAACCAAAAGCACAGGGAAAGTGATCCTTGGTTACTGTAGGGCTGCGGGTCAAGGTCATTTACAAAATAAAAGAAAAAAGAAAAAAAATGTTGTTCTTACACATCTTTAACTTACTTTCATTAGAAATCCACAAAAATAGGCCAACCTAAGCTTCCTCACCGAAGTTAAGGCTTGTACATAATGAATTCATTCTCGCATAGTTACTCTTTCAAAAATATCAACTTGCTATAACTTTCTTCTTTAATGCCAATTCTTAACAAATTAAAATACAATAACAGGAGTGTAATTGAGCATTTATTGCTTATGGGTTCTAAAATGAGGCTAATCAGATAGTGACTAAAGCCTCAGCATGGGCTCTTTTAATAGGCATGTTTTAACATACAATAACCAGGATATTTTATTTAAAATTATTATAGAAATGTACCAAGTGTCCGCTCTTTGGATTTGAATGCGGCAAGGGAACACATTTATCTCTGGCTCAGCGTGGGCCAGGTAATCTGTTTTCTCGCTTGAGTTAGGCACCAGAGCTTCAGAAGAACTAGATCTAAAAAAGACAACCAGGATATAAACTTGGCGATTCTTACAGTGCAAACCACTAACATTTTTACAAACCTTAAAAAATGCATTTCCTAATCCACAAAGCCCTTCAACGTGGTGCTTCAGAAACAGGTGGGATGCAAAGGCACGTGTATGCGGCTTCCAGTTCCCCCCAAGAGAAAGGATGCTGAGTTTTCTGTTTTTGAAAGAACCCAGCCTTTTCATGTCGCCCCAGCTTGGTACTTGAGGAATTAAAGCTAGGACCACTAACCAATGTTGCCTCCTCAGAAGTGGGCGGCGTGACCCAATGGGTCTGAGTAGGGGCCTCGCTGGGTGAAGTAAAGACAGCAAACTGGATTTTGATATGCAAATGTTACACATCCTACCCTTCTCCTGTTCCTTGTAGAAAATGCTGATCGATGATAAAAGGGGGAAAAACCCTTTAACAAGGCATGAGGGTAATTCAAAGCCAAGTACTTTTAAACAGCACTTAACAAGTCCCTGGGGCCCACTCAAGAGCCAGGCCCCCCAGAGGTACTATCTCCTGCCCCTCAACAGCTTGAAAAAGTAGTAATTGCAAACCTATTTGCATTTTTCTTCTCAAGTTGTCCATGCTCGTTGTGCAGATCATTTTCTCCAAGCAGGCACTGGAGCAAAGGGACCGGTTGCTGAACGTGTGGAGAGCTCGGGAACAGAGCACCGCGTCCCCTGCAAGCCCACTCCGGCACCTTAGCCATCCCTTGTTTTTTACCTCTCGCTCCTAATTATGTTGCATCTATTGCCGTACACTTAATTAGCTGCATTAATGTGATTTCTTTTCACATAGTCAAGCAATTAAGAGCTATGATTGAGTTTCATTCAATTAGCCTCAACAAACATGCTAATTGATGTCCCAGATGCAAATGAGGTGCAATGAGAGAAACCTGCTAGCAATTGAGAGCCGTGTCAGAGACCCACGGCTTCCAGCTTGCTGACAGAAGCACGGCTTAACGCGGCTCCCACCTTCTGGGGGGCTGCCCTCAGAGAGGGCCGCGGAGTGATCAGTGCCGCGGTGGACGGGATCTCTCCCGACATGGAGAATTAATTGATTCGTGGCTGACAATCTCGTCCTTGAGTCTCACGGTCATGCGTTACCAGGACCTGGAGGTCATCGACTAGCTAACGCAGTGCTCCAGCGGGGAGAGTAAGCCCTCACCCAAACACCGCATGAGGCTACTGGAAGAACCCAGAAGTTCTCCCCAAAACCGCAGAGGGGAAGGTGTGGAGGTCCTGGCTTGGTGATCTCAGAGCCCTCTCTGCGCGTGATGGACTATAGGGTTCTCAGTAAATGGTGAGTTCATCTTAGTCAGCTCTGGGGCATCTGGCGCTTGGACTTAAGCTCAAAATATAGCAATCCATCAATAGTCCCTAAAAATACTCTTACTATATTGATTCTCACTGCCTCCCATCCCAACATTACCTTTGGCTGTCTGCTGAAAGATGGGTTTGCTTGATGTGTTCACGGGGGTACCAAAAGCAGTTAACAAGTTCTTAAAGCCACCCCCAAATGCAGCAACGGTACGACTGGCATTTTGGATTGAGGGCATCTGAAGAGAACACCTGGCTCTGAGGCTCTGCTCTCTTCAAGTGCAGACAATGCGATCAACACCACTGCAATTTCACACAGACTTTTCGAACAGTATGGAGACTCTTCGACTTTATAATTAAAGGATGCGAAAAAAAATCACAGAATTTGTTTTTCAAAGATTCTATTCATTTCTTTGACAGAAAGAGAGAGAGAGAGAGAGAGAGAGAGAGAGAGAGAGAGATAGATAGATATCACAGGCAGGCAGAGAGAGGAGGAAGCAGGCTCCCTGCTGAGCAGAGAGCCCAACTTGGGCCTCGATCCCAGGACCCTGAGATCATGACCTGAGCCGAAGGCAGAGGCTTTAACCCACTGAGCCACCCAGGCGCCCAAAAAATCACAGAAATTTTTGTTCCGATTAGGTTTTCCCAATGAGTTGTGGTTTCTAATAGTACATAACTGCTTAGAAATTTAACCTACCAACATGTAATATAGCTCGTCCAGGTTGCACGAACTACTTGCCATGGCCAATGTATTGGATTCTTATTGATTGCATTGTCTATACTTAGCTTGGCAGTCCTCAAAGTGTGGTCCGTGATGCCCTATCTGGGGGTTCACAGGTTCAGGACTATTTTAAAAACAACCCAAGAAGCTGTTTGCCTCTTCCAGAGCTGAAATTTGTTTTTCTGGTGACTAAAATTGCTGGCTTCAGACCATAAACCCAGGCAGCAGAGCCAAACTGCACTAGTCTCTATTGTCAGCATTCACTGCCATGCTCTCTAAATAAAAACAAACAGGAAGGTTCACTTAAAAATGTCCTTAGGGCACCGCTCAGTGGGTTAAGGGTCTGCCTTCAGCTCAGGTCACGATCCCAGGGTCCTGGGATGGAGCCCCGGGTCGGGCTCCGTGCTCAGCAGGCAGCCTGCTTCTCTCCCTCTGCCTGCCACTCCCCCTGCTTCTTCTTCTCTCTCTGTCAAATAAATAAATAAAAATCTTAAAAACAAAGCTGCTATTGATTCTTAAGCATTTCAACCCTGAGTACATACATATCTTCTTAATTTTCCGGGTAATGACGGGGCAAGCGCACGTGAGAGTTGGTGCCACACAGGGAAGGGGATGGGAGTCCCACAGAAATACACTTCAGCAGTTGCCTGACGAGCAGGCTGAACTAGCTGTGTTTTTGGTGGGACCCATTTTTACTTGAAAGAATGACTGTGTCAGACATCAACTATGACTATTCAATCTTGGGCTTTCGGCAGGTAGTTTCTTGAAAATGAGCAGGAGGAGCACTGCACGGAGAGCAGCGGCCAGTGTCCGTGGCTAGTGTGTGATCTGAGCTTCCAGCGAGGACGAGGATCGTGGCGACTTGTACCTGTCACCGTGAGCCTGACACCTTTCCAAATAGTGACGCTCTTTCCTGACAAGATGGGCGGTGATACAAATGAAAATAATTTCTGGATATTATATGATGAAAAGTGTCACTGTTTGGAAAGCTGTGTATCTTAAACAATTTCTCAATTATTTATTTACTTATTTGAGAAACAGAGCATGCACACACGTGCGCACACACACACACACACACACACAGCGGGAGGCGCAGGAGAGGGAGAAGGACAAGGAGAGAACTTCAAGCAGACTTCCTGCTGAGCATGGGACTATGGATCTCACCACCCTGAGATCAAGACCTGAGTTGAAATTCAGAGTCAGATGCTTAACCAAATGAGCCACCCAGGCGTCTGTAAGCAATGTTTTTGAAATGACCCATGCATGGTGTCACACGGAAGGATGAAAGGTCATTCAACCAGGAAGATAGTTCGATGGATCTTCACTGAACAGAGAAGGAACTAGTGAGTGATACTGTTTCAGATTCCACGCTGCATTCCTAAGGAACTGTCACATGCTGCATTTTGATGTGGTATCCAAAAAGAACATCCAGGATGGTCTGAACAGCTACCAGAATACCTCCCTCTATAAGGTGAGGTTCTTGATACACTTAAATCAAAACAACGCATCACAGCCAACTGAAGGCAGAAGGCAGGTATGACCATCTAGATCTCTTTCATTAAGCCAGGTATCAATGAGCTTTGGAAACAGTAAGACAATCCTACTGTTTTCAAGACTTCCTTTTGTTGTGGAAAACGCATTTTTCATAAAAATGTTATTTATGTAACAATATCACAAAAGGGTGGTTTATTATTCTTTTAAATACATTTCGTGAATACTTTAAAATTTTCTTAGTTTTGATTTCTAACGTGCGAAGTATCCGTTAGGTACAATCCATAGATGGGGCACCTGGCTGATTCGGTCTGTGCAGCGAGCCCCCACTCTGGGTGTAGAGATAACTTAAATAAATAAAACTTAAAAAAAAAAAAGAGATAACCCTCAGAAACAAAAGCCCTTTAGGATTCCTCAGTTATTTTTTAATAAAGTAAAGGAGTCCTGAGGCTAAAGGCTAAGAACCACTTGCAATGGCTTCACGCACACCAACTGGGGGAAGGGACTGAGAGCGGGGGCTTCAGATTTGTTTGTCTTTTTCTGGAGGAAAGGATTGACTCATTCTCCTGATTTTCACTGTACTTCATGAATGTCCAGGTTCAAAGAGGAATAGTAGTTTGTGTAAGTTCTATTTTTAAAAAAAATCCTTACTTCTGGGTTTGGAAAAAAAAAAAAAGTATGTAAGAGAAGCCATTGTTAGATGTACTGCTATTCCCAACTCTATTTAATACTATTTTCAAAGGAAACTAATCTATAAAGACACACATAATACCATCCATTCAAAGAGACCTAAGCAAATGTTCAAGTCCAACATTTCTGAATAATAAACAATAGGCTCATATATAGTCACAGGCACGGACGAAACCGACACCCTAAAAATACTATGAAAATACCGTAAAACTAGGAGGAATCTTCTGGCCATGTCCTTTCAGATCACATAACTCAAAGAAGACAATTTCTCCTTCTCTCCAAAGGACCAGTCACAATAGCAAGGTAGGAGGCGGCTTCAAAGTAGAAAACCCTAGGAGAGAGGATTTTTGTTTCCCCAGACAGCCAACAGAATTCCAGGGTTTCGCTTTCGGGTCTGCCTTTGTCAGAACCACTCAACCAACGCTTGTACGTGCACGCCAATGGGACACGTGGCCACCCCAGGAAGAAGGCCCCTGGTGCCTGGGATAAACGCAACACTTACGACAGCAGATTTTTTAGCGGAGAAAGACTTTACTGGGCCCGGTGATCACGGAAGACCCGGCAGAAGGGAAGGCTGGGGAAGTGGCCTGGGGGGTCAGGGACAGTGTGCTTCGTGCACCATGGACAGCTCCCACACACAGCCAGGGCTCCCCTGCCAGGAAGCATCCAACACGTGTGGGCTGAAGTCCAACATCAGCCCTGGGGGATAGGTTATTATAATATAAATCAAAACAGCAGAAAACTCCAAATTGAATTATGAATATACCTTTTACTTCCTGATTGTATCTGTCTTGATTGACCTAGTATATTGAGCTTTTACGCTGCAAGAAAGATTTTCCTCATTTTAGGTTCAAATTGAATATTACCCAGTTGTAACCCATGCGTGCTCAAACCAAGCCCGTATAAAATGAATGTGTCGGGTAAGAAAATGGCTTCCCATCTTCCCAGTCACTGCAGGCCTCTTCCGAAGGCAAGCATGAGTGAAATTTCACTGCAATGAACTTCAAGGAGCCGGCACCTTCCCTGGCTATGTGAGTATTTTAATAATTAATTATGGCTTGAAACAACTGGACCAGCAGAGAGATCTGGGACGTTTTGAAGGAGATAGGATCTGAACCTCTCAAAGGGGTGAATTTGCTAGAATACATAGCTCTTAAAAGATTTAAAAAAAAAATATTTTATTTCTTTATTTGACAGAAACAGAGCTAGAGAGGGAACACAAGCAGGGGGAGTGAGAGAGAGAGAAGCAGGCTTCTCGCCAAGCAGGGAGCCTGATGCGGGGCTCGGTCCCGGGACTGCAGGATCATGACCTGAGCTGAAGGCAGACGCCCAATGACTGAGCCCCCCAGGCACCTCCAGTTTTCACATCTTTAAGATAGGGAGATGAACAGTTCCCACCTTGTGGGACAGTTCTGAGGATGGACAGAGATCAGATGCTTTGCCAGAGCCCTCCCTACTGCTGTCCAGTCAAAATACTGCCCTCTGATCTGACGTGGTCATTCCCTGAGCGCAAGGTGTTGTTCTCACTTGAGGTTTCTGACATCACAGGCACGAGGGGTGACCTGCCAAGTGACTTTTCACTTCCCAGCTCAGGAAAAAAGACTGTGTCCTCCGCAGACGTCTGCTACGTTCTACTTTTTATTTTTCTCTCCCCATCTCTTTCCTTCCTTCCTTTCTTTTCTTTTTCTTTTCTTTTTTTTTTTTTGGTGGGGGAGGCATGTATATATGGTAGTCAGACATTTTTATTGCAAAATGCCGTCTGGAAAAGATGCAAAACAAAATTGCTAAAATGCAAGAGAGAAAAATACGGGGGGAAAACAAAAGGCCCCCTTCCCTTTGCTTATTGAGTTCAAAGGCATAACATGCAGCACCCCGCAGCAAATGGGAAGCTACACTAATTTTAAAGCCATAAAATGCTCTCAAGTGCCCTGCGGGGCAGGACTACACTGGAGCTAGTGGCACCTAAATAAGACACGGTTCATTTACTCCGCAGCTTAGCCTAATGTAATCATCAGCGGATTTTCGCCTAGAGTTGTAACAGGCAGAGAGCCGATGCGGCCGAGGTGGCACTCCCAGCCATCCAGGGGGCCGTCGCTAGATTGCTGTTGATTAGAAAATTTTTCAGTTTTGACAAGCACTTAATGAACATAAATCGCACCTTGATTGGTTTCCATTTGGGGCCACAGGCACACCTGAGAAGAGGCAGACCCTCCACCTCCACCTCTCTCTTCCTTGCAAGATCTTCGCAACAAGCCAGCAATTGGGTTATGAGCCACAGAGGAAAATATTTATAAAATATCATAATGGAATTCAATCTCTTGGTAGAAGTGAAAGAATATTTCTTGTGACCCCCCACGTCCATCCTCTCCCACAGAGAGTTCTCTGCAGGGACTTACTGTCAGGGAAGAAAACCAACGGGTTTGATTTATTTACCTTTTTGCGGAAATTCTGGCTACAGTTACAAACACTAAAAAGACCAAGGATGGAAAACAAAATGATACGGATTGGGTCAAGCAATGAACTACCATGCTGTGTCCTGATAAGACGATGTCCCCTTGACTCTATAAAAGCTTGAAGACTCAAATCTGTGAGCTGCACAGTTAAAATCTGCATATTTACAGAAACACACAAATACACATATACCATTTGTTTTTTTAATTTAGAAAAGAAGGCAGATTTTTTTCAATGTAGAAAAAATAGGTTAAGTAGGATCTAGGCTACTTGGTGGTTTAGTTTTTATGGAAACACAAAGGCTTTCCTTGGTCTGGTCACATCCTACTTAACACACACACTCCGTGGGATCAACGTGAAGACAACTGGCACCACAGTGAGGAGCCATCCATTCTGGCCATTTTATTTGAAGATCTCACCACTCTACAAACCTCGAGGGTTCTACAAAATAAACAAGGATTTCCTCAGGCAGAAATAAGACTGAAAAAGAATCTAACTTTTTTGGTGCATGTGCAAAAGGTCTGAGTTTTTCAGTAGTCATTCTCTCTAACAAAAGTTGTAGATACTTCCCCGAAAATATTTACACTGGCGTGGCAGGATCATTCCACGGGTCTGACAGCACTGATATTCACACCACGCTGTCTGAAACTGGGTGAAGGCCACAGACAGCTCCCAGGCTGCCCAAAGCATGGACGGGGCGGCCTCCCTAGGGCTCCGAGGGCTCCTGACAAAGGGAGGGGCCGATCACAGGAACAGAGCTGGGTGGCTGCTCTCATTCCGCCTGGGTTCCTCCATGACTCGCTCTGCTCAGGGCTGCACCCGGCCAATTCCCCAGTGGGCCCTGGTTGAGGCCGGACATCATGTTGTAGTTTGGACAGTAAAGCCCCAAGCTTCCAAGGGGCATCCACACGCCCACGTCTGCAGGAGCATGAGTCACAGCAGCCAAGAGAAGGAAGCGATCCACATGTCCACCCACAGAAGAATGGTACAGACCATGGTACAAACTTGTACAAACACCGAACGGAGTAGGATTCGGCCTTCGGAAGGAAGGAAACCCCATCCCATGTTATAACACGGCCGGACCTTTATGCGGAGTGAAAAAAGTCAGTCACAAAAAGACAAATACTGCATGATTCCACTCATATGAGGAACTTAGAGTAGACAAATTCACAGGAACAGAAAGTACAATGGTGCTCCCCAGAGGTTGTGGGGAAGGGGACGGGGATTTAGTGTTTAATGGGGATAATCTCAGCTCTGCAAGATGAAGAGCTTCTGGAGACTGCGTGCCAACAATGAGAATACACTTCACGCCACTGAACTGACCCTTGAAAATGGTTAAGGTGGTCCATCATATCTTGTGTGTGTCTTACCATAGTCAAAAAGACAAAACCCAAACCCTGAACCCCTCTCCCACCCTGGAGACCCTTCCTTGTCTTCTCGTCACGTGGAGCCTGGATATGGCTGTGACAGACTTTTGTGTTAAAGCATCAGGAGGCAGCTTCCTTTGCTTATGATTTTGGGAACTGCAGGCCTGCAGGTACGAGGCCAGCCCAAGCGGGTTGATCACATCATGCCTCATTTTTTGCTTGGCAAGACTGCACTGATGTGAAGGACGTGCAGCTGATAGGCCCCTGGGGGTCTCCGCTCCAAGCCTGTGGAAGATACGGGCCACAGGATACACCAGAGAACAGAGAAACAATGGACACAGCAAGGGGAGGGCACACGTGGCAGGCGCACCCCAACAGGCCGGCTGGAGGAAACCCCAGAGAGATGTGCCCTTCTTGAGACTGCAGGGGAAGGATGAGCAGAGTCGGTCTGGCGAAGAAGAGTGACAGGAGAGAGCATTGCTGGTGCAGGCAGCTGCGTGTGTTTGGGCCCAGAGGCCAGAGAACATGGCAGGTGAGAACAGCTGGGAGGAAAGTCGGGCCAGGGAGGGACAAGGCGGGTCGGAGGCAGTCTGCGGGGTGGCAGCCGGCAAGGCCTGATGGGTCCCGTGAAGGGGTGAGGGCTCCATCCTAAGCAGAGTGGGGATCTTCTCCATCACTGACACATTTAAAAAAAATCAAGTGGAGGGAAGTTAAGTAACAAGAGTATGAGAAGTATCCAGTGAAGGGGAGAACCGCCTTCTCTGCAACATGGACAGTGGCTGAGTTCTGGAAAACCTGGTGGGTGGGGCGTTCCGCTGGCTGAACAGAGCAGAGGAGCAAGCCTGAGGTCTGGGGGTGTGGAGTGGGAAATCACCTCTGTCAACAGGACTTCTGAGGTCCTCCTGGATGAGTTCCTAGGGAGGAAAGAAGGCAGAGAGCAGTGCTAGGGTAAAGGAAGAGAAGCCAAAGAGTCATGGACCTGGAAGGGCCTGGGTGGTCCCCAGAGTGGGCTGCCAAGTCCCGGTACGCCACGGGGCTCCAGCCTGGCCACCGTGGTGCAGAAGGGCCTCACAAAGCCCAAAGTCACAAGTACGGGTCCCCCCTACACTTCAGAAGGAATCAGCACGGGATACTGATGGAACCCGTCAGACATGAAGGAAGGAAGAAATTTTAAGATCATGGAGGTGAGGATGTGCAGGAGGCCACAGAGATCCACAGTGGGACTTCCTTCCCTACCCAAGACAAAGGAGATGGAGTTCTGTGCATGTGCACATGGATGGCCTGTGTTCTCATGTGACTACGTATGGGCATGTTCTTAATTTACTGTCATGTCCACAGTCTGTTGCAAGCCACTGAACACCTCTCCTGGAAACAGGCAGAACATCAAGTGTGATTGGAAGCAAGCAAGATCTGGAAGCAGAGCTCACGGAAGGGCTGCTCCCATTATGGGCCCAGGAAACCACTCTGGGGGGACAACTGGACAGCAGCTATTCCTGGGGCAGGCCAAGAACACCTGCAGACTCGGGGACACAACTTCTACCCCAACCTCCGGAAAGCCCACCATATCCCCCTACACGTCCCCATCACAACAAACTCAGGGTTTTTCTGCTGCCCCAGGGTTAATGCCGGCCAATCTAGGAACTCCCTCGCTGTTTTCAAACCCACTCCCATCTGCCTGAAAGAGGTGGTCAGACCAGAACAGAAAGTTTCACTTGTAGCCAGAGTTCCAGATCTCTGCTCCTCAGTATCAACATATTTTCCTGATCTACTTTGAAATGGATTACTTGGGGATGTCAGTAGTGTTTTAAGATTTTATGCCCTTCGTATAATACTGTTATGTGTGTGTTCTCCCCTACCTAACATAGTGGATCTGCACTCAGGGAGGTCTAGATGTGCAATGTGGTTCATTTCCTCCACCCCAGTCCCACTGGGATTTCCAAAGTAGAGCCAGGATGGTCCCCCGTGAGGATCCCAAACCCTGGGCAGGGCAGGAGCAGAGACACTGCAGGAGCCCATGACTTCAGTGCATGTGCCCCACAGGTGCTGGCTGGGGCATCTAGCCTACACCGGCCCTGGGCAAACAGTGGGGAACAGGGAAGGTCCTTGCTAGACAGGGCGGTACAGAGGTGCTGGAAGGCACCAGGAGAGCTGGTCTGCCATGCAGTCAGGGAGGACTTCTTGTGCTGGAAGGCCATGAAGGTCTACCGGCAGGAAGGACAGCAGACTGAAATTACAGGCAGCCAGGCTGGAAAAGAATGTATAGACCACAGGAGGCGAGCCTGCAACAACACTGTGGCTTATAAAGGGGAGGTGAGATCAAATACCTGTCCATCAGAAAACTAATTATACTCCAGCAGTGGTACGCCTGAAATCACTCTGCTAAGGGGGGCGGGGGGGCGTGGAATCTCAGGGTCATCCCATCCTATGACTCAAAACATTTGACATTTAGACATCTAGGCTTTGAAGTTATCTGCCTAGTCATGTAGAGTCAAGCTAGTCTGACTTCTGCGATATTTTGGGGGAAACCAATGAGGAGTTTCTTTGAGCATAACTCAGTAATCACTATCTGAAGAAATTTGAGATCTATCTTATTAGCAGGTGTGCAAAACTCACTGAAGGGACCGATCATGGATTCGCAGTGAATCGTCACGTAAAATGTCCTGATCTGGTGTGAGGCCTGCGTGTTCCTTAAATGCTGATTACCGGCAGTGGGTGTGGGCAAGAGGTGTTCTTCCAACAGAAGTATCTTCCTTTCTTCGCTGACGTTATTTCTTTTGAGATAAATACCCACTCAGGGCATCATCCCAGATCTTTTTCTGCCATTTTTGCATCAGTAAAGAGGTGGATTTTCTGATTCTGCACCTGAAAACTGACTGAAATCAGGATTCTGATAGGAGAGTCCAGAGAGTTCAATTTGACTCTTCCGACACGGGAAAAAACAAACGTCAGCAGCACCAGAGCAGAACCGCTCTGCCGCGGGAGCTTCGCCGCCACCCAGGAAGGGGGTGCCATGGGAAGGAGGCATCCAGCTCTGCGGGTCAGGGAGAAAGGGCACGCTGCTGCCAAGTCGGGCCATGCGCACTGAATGGAGAGAAATCCAAGATGTTCAACAGTGTGGCAATTCAACCCATGCCGCGCAGGTGGGCTGTCGCCCAGCGCCCCACATCCTCATGCGGACACCCAGGAAAGCCTTCCTGGCTAGGGCCCCATGTGCCTCTGGCCCGACTGCGCAGCCATGAGCTCCTCAGGACGCCCAGCGCACACACCTCTGTCAGCCGCGCCCTCGACGGCGCTCTCCCGACACGGAAGATGAATAGGTGAGGCCCCCAGGTCCGAGTTCTTTCTCATTATCCCCTCCATTTTTCCATCAAGGTGCTCCCTGCAGCTCATAGTTACGAACAGGCTGCCCTTCGCCCCCTGACGGTGATCCGTCTCAGACAATAGGTCTGAGAGACACTCAGACCTAACCTATCTCCCCAAGAACATGACGCAGGGAGGGCTTTTTACAGGTCTTCCAGCTGTACAAATTCTCCAAGAAACAGAAACCTGGAACACAGGGCAGGCTCAGAAGTCCACTTGCACACTTTGATCTTGCTAGTTTAGGGCTGTCTGCAGAAGGCCGAGTGGAGATGGAAGAGGAGCTCAGCTGGTCGGTGCCAGAGTGCAGGTGACCCGCTCGTCCCGGGAGGCCTGGGCCTCCCCAGTGTTGGCACTGACAGTCCTGCGTCCTGGGCTAACCAGTGTGGCCAGCCCACCAGAGTGGCCGCAAACCCAAAGCAGCTTCGTTATGTTGGCGGAGCCTGCCAGCTGTTATCTAAACTGAGTTACAGATCTACCTTTCATAAAAACGACAACCTGAGAAAGAGGCAGCAAGGGAACTGCGTTCCCCTGGACCCCAGGCTTCACCTTCCCATGTGACTAACGACCCTGCCCAGCAGCCCCAACCTGGAGAGAGATTTTCTCCTAAGTCCAACCGACTCTGTCAGCCTCATCGGCAGAGGTGCAGGCGAAGCCTCTGAAGGGAACACACGATCCTCAGACTTTCCACCTGAAGGATTCTTCTAGATTTCCAGGGCAGAAACCATCCAGCCAGCTGCCCAGCGTCCACTGTTAAGATGCGTCCCCCAGCAGGAATGCTGCAGACCACGGATGTGTGCCCTGACGCATGGGTTCCAGCTTGAGGCCCATGGTGGCCAGCTGCTGCCATGCTCAGGACGCGCGCATCCTCTCAGCCGCCCCCCGTCCTGGCCAGGGCCTCTCCCCCGCTACCCAGCCGCCCGTGTGGCGACCACCCGTCTCGAGGAACAGCTAGGGCTGAGACCATCACCCCCTCCTCCTGCTCCCCTGCCGACAGTGCGGGAGAGGTGGGGACCCGCCCGCTGGAGGCTCCTGAGTCCCTGGGGACCAGCTGATGCCGGTGAGGAGGGCACAGGGAGCATACCCAGGGACGGGAGGCATCACCACCATCGATGTTCAGGAAACTTCCTCAGTCTGGGGTAGAGTGGTCAGGCTTTTCCCTCTTTCCTCCTGGTTTTCCTCCTGTCCCTCCCTATGATCTGGCTACACACGGCAGTTCCCCCCCTGCTTACAGACGGGTTTTCTCTTCTCCATGAGAAAAACATGTAAGGGTTCCAACAGCAGGAGACGTGGCTGGGGCGAGGCTTCCTTCTACAACTTCTCTCTGGTGCAGGGAGAGCCAGCCCTCTGAGTGCGGCCCAGCTGAGGGTCATAGCCACTGAGGATGGCTGGTCTGCTAAATGATCTGTGCCTGTGCTTTGGAGCTCAGGATGAACCATGGACGCTGCCAGGGATGGAGCCACCAAACCAGGCAGAATGAAGCCTTGGAAGAAGATGGGGCTGGGAAAAAATGGAAGGGAAGGGAGAGGGATTGGAAGCAAGAGGACCAGTGGGAACTGACACCCTGGGGCCAGAACCCAGCAGAGGTCTGTGGCCTGGAGAATCGAGTTCTGAGACAGGCGGGCCGTCCTCGGAGTCCAGCTCTGGGGAGCGTCCCTGGCAGCCAACCCATTCCAAGCATGTGGTGAGCCCGCCAGCCTCATGCCAATGCCACCGCGAGCTACAGAAGACGTGTTCCCCAGCAGCCTGGTTCTGAAGCCGCTGTTTAAAAGCGCATGGCACTTCACTGGGAGCCTGGGGGCCCAGCCTGCCACTGGGGCCACACACCAACGGCCTGGGCTGTCAAGAGGCTATTTTGACCACAGCAATGTGTGCAAACTTATGCTTGGGATGGAAATTGGGGTTTGTGTCTGAAGGAAACACAGCCACGGACACCTCTGTAATAAGGAAACCATATTGGTCTCTTGAAGGATCACAACTCATCTCTTCTGGGAGAGCTTCTTTACTTTAAACGCATCTAAGGAAGACATTTAAAAACTTCCAAGATTTTGTGTGTGTGGCTGATTTAGGAAACGGTCCGTCTCCTGCTTCCACAGTATCCAAGGCAAGCAACGCCGGAATCTGCTGCTGCTCCAGCGTCTTTTCCAAGCAAGGCTCTCAGGAGACCGGTGTGGCCTGGTGGCTGCAGGAGCCAGGGCGCCGTCCGGCAAGAGTGGGGAGCGCGGGGAAGGGAGACGCTTGCGGGGGCGGCGTGCTCTGTGCCTGCTCTGACACCGCTTGTCCTGGCCTGTCTGTGCACGAGCACTGGCTGGGGCGCTCAGCTGGGGATCTAATTCGGCTAACGAGCACCAGAGGCGTCTGCACCAGCCTCTCGAGCTGTGCCCCCCAACACCAGGGGCACTCTAGTGGCCGATACTCCTAGGCAATCTCAACTTAGAATGAAATGATAAAGGGCCCTCGCCATGCCAGCCTATTTCCCTCTGGACTTTATTCGATCCCTTACTCTGCCCTATGTGCAAGAGCCGGGCTGAGTCCCCTCGGTCACCGAGCTGAAGGTGGCTGGTGCTGGAGGCGGGGTGCAGCCTGAGGGGGACGGTGAGTAGCACACACGTGCATAAGAAATTCACGTTTGTGCTCCTGACAAGAGCCACATGGCAACACTGGTTTGGAAGGGGCCGCTGCGTGGCTCTGCTTTTTAGTATCTGTTCGGATCCTACGTAGTTTGTGCCTTCTCAAGCCCAGTATTCTCCATCCTCCACTGCTCACCCCGTTATAGAAGCAATGTGTTACTGGAATCCCAGCCTCAGAAAAGCACGCCGGCTTCTTTTTTGGTAAATATACTATCTAATCATCAAAAGTTAGTGGAAGGCACCAGCAGCTGGCCCAGTCACTCCACTCCTGAGACACAGCATCTTTGTGGAAAACTTCTACAAGTAACAGGTTATTTGGGCCATGTTCTTTTCCTTCGCTCCCTGGAGAGACATGGGCTGTAGGCTATGCTATTTCGGATCACCGCAGACGGCCATTAAGAGTGAGGACAAACAGTAATGAAACCCAAAGCCACCAACCTGGGCAGATTTCCCGAATATTTAAGCACCGAACAGACACCCTCGTGAGCTTCGAGCCATGACATAGCCTGGAGACCACCAAGAAAGTGGCGTCACAGTGCAGTCAGTTTCACTGACAACACTGGGTTCTATCACCGTTTAAAATCTCCTGGACTAAAATAGCTGGGGCAGTCTTCATGGCGTAGAATTTTAAGACATGAATTTGCAACGCATTTGCATGCTCCCGGATTTGTCACTAAAAAAAATCTGGACTCTGTCCCTGGGCATCCCTGTGACGTGTCTTCACATTTTGAGCCAAAGAATGCCCGACTAACTGTGCAGTGAGTGATCTGTAGCTCTCTACCACCTTGGAGGGAAAAGGTATCTGGAACTCACTTCTCACTTCCATCCAAAGCTTGGTTGTGGAAATAAAGTAAAAGGAGGATTACAGTGAAGGCCACGCCATCTCTCCATGCTCTAGTAATTACAATCCATCCCTGGATTACACCACTCCTTTGGGGGGGGGGGTGTCCCTGCATCAGTAATTTTAGTTCCCAGGAGACTGGCATTCACTGAATTGTACTTCAAAATGATAGTGGCTCTTTCCTGCCATATAATTACATAGCAAAGCCCTGCTGTGCTCCTTTTCTGTACTCCAACAATATCCATGCGTACACGTGCATGCACACACGTGTGTGTATAAAGGAACTGGCAAGCACTGAGGGGCACCACAAGAAGAAACCCATGTGGGAAAAATTTTGAAGAACTGATTGTGATTCTATTAATTGAGAGGCTGGGATGGTAAGTAAATAGGCATCATCCCTTCTGAGGGAACTTTCTGGGACATACTGATGTTCATGCCTTTTTCCCTTGGCAAGAAGCAGCAGCTCTCTCTCTGATCAAGCCTGGGCTTAGCAGGTGAGTGTAAGGTGGCCCGAAATGCTCATCAGTTGGACCCCACTTTTTCTTGCTCGGCGAGTTTTACAGCATGAAGAGTATTACACTTCTCTCTCTAAATAACACAAAGCAACTGGGCTGGTAATCTGACCTGTGCTCCCTGACATGGTCTTAAGAGAACATGAGCCAGCAAGATGGCAGCTGATGGGGCAGCACTGGGGAGAAAACCCAGTGAAGAGCCTGCACTGCTTTCGTGTTCTGACAGAAGCTGAGACTGGGCTACAGGTGACATGGGAATGGCCACAGGCAGGCCTCCCAGAGAAGCAACCTGACTCTATTCCCAAATCAGCCCACATAAATCAAGCACAGAGGAGTTTCCTCAGTACAAGGAAGAACTGACATCTCAGAAGTCTATTTACTGGTAAAGCACGGGAGGCATTCCCATCAACATCAGAAACAAGTCAGGGACGCCTGAGAAAACGCCTGCTCCATAACACGTTTCTGAAGGGGAGAGCCATTGCTGGAAGACGCGAAGAGGGCAATTCACCCCAGGAAGCAAATGAGACAGGAAGAGCATCACTTGTTACCTACTATATTGGAAAATGATAGAGATGTTATTCTGAAGGTGAATGTTCATGGGAATGAAGGTGTAAGCCCTCTGGCATGCTGTTGGGGGAGAAAAACTGATCCACTCCTCCAAGAATCCAGGAAAAGATACCCAGAGCCATGAGAGCACCAGCACTCTGACTCGGAAGTGACTGTCCTGGGGCAATGGATAAGGGCACAGGCATGTCAACAGAGGACGCTGGTTAGTTACTTAAAACATTAAAAATAATTCCAAGTGAATTTATCTGCCAAACTTCCACTTTGCAGACACTGTCACACCCATGAGGGCACAGCTGCCCCAGGAGGGTCAAGGCACGATCGACAGTGACGGCACACCAGTGTACTTGTGGGCACGGGCGGGTGCCCATGACCCGACAGCATCTAGGGAAGTGGGCGCAGACAGGGCGCACAGGGTGAGGGCGGGCTGGTGGGAGGGAAAAGCGTCGATGCTCAGAAATGGCTGGGAGCGCACACCCCAAAATGCTAGCAGTCCTGTCCCCCAGGTGGTACTGTGGGAATGGTTCATTTTCTACAATATCCTTAACATGTTAACTTTTTGTTCGTAACTGTAATTTTTAAAGTCTTTAGACATCTTAGACACTGTGTAGACACTACACAGTGATACATTCAGATGAACACTCTATATTCTAATCTACACATTTATCTACATCAAGACCAATAAATATCAAGCAAGATTCATGGAACATGTTGTTAGAGAACTATCATTAACACCCCATTTTCAGATTTTGTCAGGGCTTCCTAAGACAACTCACCATGGGTAGAATGTCCGCATTTTCCCCCAAAATAAAATTAATTCTGCTTTTTAATCTAACTTCTACAAATTACCACTATACCTTATTTTATCAACACTTGTAGAAAAGCTCTTACCTCACAGACGGATCTGTGTTCTTATCTGTCAATAAAAACTGAGTCACGAACTGCATTAACTTTCCTACTTTTCTCAGCTGCTCAGCGCAGAGTCCTGGGTTCCAAGGTAATAGTTCAGATTTTGCTCTAGATTCTCAGGTATGTGCTCGCTTTTTTCTCTCTCTTGCTACCTGCTCCTTTCTTTTTACTTTCATTGAAATTTTTACTTCACCTGTCCCCTTTATTGGAAGTCCTTGCAGAATTAGAGAACCAGAGACGGGTGTCAGGGAGGGGGAAGGGAGAGACACGTGGTCTGACGGGGAGTGGGGGCCGTATGATTTATCTCGTGATGGAGCAGGAGATCCAAGACTACTTTAACTGCAGAGACGGGAGGCCTGATGCTTCGGACCCCCACCCCTGCCACACACACAGGGCGGGAGCTAAGCTCCTGGCCTGCCACCTGCACCAAGGGGCCACACTCACATGTAAGCTTGGGTGGTAGGTCAGCACGCCGTTGTCACACAGGGTGACGTATTTCTTTTTCCACTCCTTGTTCAGGGATTTGCCGCTCCGCTTTAGCAACATGCCCTAGAAGGAAAAAAGAGCCCAAGATTCATTCATAAATACAAGTTAACAAAGTCTAGTGTAAGTTTTCTTAAAAAGCAGGCACATAGCTAATAAGAAATTTTAAACATTCATTTTTCTCCTGTCATTGTGAAATGGAAATCACACTTATTTTTAGCTTGGTAATTTGGCTTTTCTCCTGTTTTATGTGTAACTCATAAGTTCAACCAACTTGTGTGTGTGTGTGGATTGTAACCGGGTGGCGCTACTGGGGTCTGAACGACGCACTGGTGGTTAACAAATGCAGGCCGCCGGCCGCCATGATGAACACACACCCTTCCTCCACCCGAGCACGCACGCTGGAACCAAAGGTATGATGCTTTAAAAAAGGAAACCCAAATTTCCCTTTTTAAAATTCACCCATTAACTGAATTCTGAAACTTCTGGTATTTACAAGTAGGAGCATTTTACCTTACAGGTTTCATTCCGACTTTTAATGTATCAGACCTGAGCTTCCATTTCTTAATTTAGTAACAGCATCTAATAAACAAACCATGGCTACTGCAACTCATGTTGAATGGGACGCTATGAGGGCTCCCTGAAAACCATGCAGCACCTGCAGCCAGGCCTTCCTCGATGGCTGAAGGAGGCTTGCTCCTGGCTCGAACTCCCCATTCCCAGCAAGCCTCCCACGTGCTCTCCAGGCCTTCCTGGGGTGAAAACCCATGGCCGACACTGAGCTCAGCCTTGACTTAGGGCTTTCCCTGGGGCGGCTCCACACCCTCCCAGGTCAGACGATCTCAACTTGAGCTTCTGCCTCTGGAATCTTCAGCCCCTGACTTCATGGAACAAGGGAAAGCAAAGCATCTTCTGGCTTGCTCTTCCTCTCGCTGCCAATTTAGAAACTCACAGAATGGTAAGGATGACTGAGAAGGCACACCAAGAATGCTAGTTAGTGCACCGGGGCCGAGGCCGAAGAGAAGTTCTGAGTGTGACAGAGTCTTCTGGAAGCAGAGGTGCGCATGAGTGCCCTTGCCAACTTGTACCAGCTCCACTGACCTCCGAATTCTGCTGTCCCCCATGAACTGCAATACAACGTATGATCAAGGAAGCACTTTTATGGGATGATTAGGTTCAAGTTCCGACCATACTGCTTTCTACACCAATTTTCACGAGTATAATGGATGACGAGCCAGCTGGGAAGCTTGACTCCTCCTGAAACATTATTTGTGGGGGAAAACATTTCTAAGGTTGAAGAAACTCACAAGTAAACCTTTGGGAGGTCATCCCTCTGTGTGTTCTTATTATGTGAAGAAAATATATGGCATCACTCAACGTATCTTGATTTCTTAGAATCTAAGAAAAACCCATCTAAACCAAATATGGCCTGGAGATCAACAAAGAGAGCCAGGCCCAAAGGAAAATGCTGGTTACAAACCCAGGTAATTCAGGATCCCCCTGCAGAGTAAGAACTAGGGAGAGGAGCAGTCACAGCTGGTGATTCAACAGTAAATAGGCGATCACTTAAAATCGTTACATTTCCCTCTGGCAGATTTCCAAGATTTTTAAACTTAGCTTAACAAAACTTCACAGACGTTCTCCTGTGGGCTCCCATTTTTCCACCATCCGTTTCAGATGGAATTCCAACAATACCAGGGGCTGGGGGTCACCTCGGTGTCACCAGTAGCGGGGAGCTGCTCCAGGCTTCAGAGAGCTTTGTCTGTCTGCACTCAGACAAAAATGCGGGTTGCACCACCCCCCCTCCAACCCCGGGGCTCCATGCAGATGGACCTGTAGGTCCTGGTTAGATTGTGGATACTTTCACCAACCAATCCTATATGCACAATAATCCTCTCCCCAGTAGTGGCTGCCAAGACTTACTCCTAAGGGGAGAGAAGGAAATGGTCCAGCCAGGAGGCAACAAGAGGTGGTGATATCATTGGGGAACTAAATTGGGCTGACTTATCTCGTTGCTGGGAAAACTGGATGTCTAAATCTTGACAATCTTAAATAAATCCTATGGTTCACCTTGCAGGATAGTCTCTGAATACAATCAAATGCTGTACAAGTCAGCAGGGCTCAAGAACACCCTGGCGTCCTACAAGCCACACCTCTGCCCTCTGGCCTGGGACCCCGCTGGGTTCATTACCTGACCCCCAAGATTTTTGTGCTGGTGGAGCGGCTCGGCCACCCTGCTCCCCACCTCGGCATGGCCGCCAAGTTGGGGCCCGCCAGCTGCACCCCTCGCCCCGTGACTGATAGAAAGACCCTGCCCTGAGGGGTGGGGTGAAGAGATGGGTGCGCCTGGAGGAGCAGCCAAGGTGACTGGGAGAAGTTGTTCTGCAATCAGAGTCTCAGTCAGATGACGAATGACAGGACTCAGCAAACAGCTTCTGCGGATTAAAAACTTGTTCTCTTTTAGTTTCTTTCTTTTTCTTCCTTTGCTGAAGTTCATTCCAAACACTCATTTTTTTCAGAGTATTTGTACAAAGTGGGAATCAGGGAGTTTCAGAGTCTAAAAAGACCCCAGAGCTTAAAGCACTCAGTCCTGAATCTGCGAGGCTAGTACTTTTTCACGATTTGTGCTCAGAGTCCCCCAGTCCTGCCTGGGCGGCCCTGTGCCAGGGAGCCCGCGGGAGCTGGAGCGGCCGGAACAGCGGTCTCCTGCTCGAGGCGGGGAGGACGGACTTGCTTCGTAATTCTGGAGACACATGAAAAGAGGATGCCCCCTGCAATGTGCCCTCAGACACAAGGAGGGGCCACCGCAAAGCCCCACTGAGACATTCCATCATGTGGCTATGTACCAGGAGCCCCCCCCCCCCTTAGTCCCAGACTCTTCCAGAAGCAAAAGGTCCTGATCTCTCTGCCACGGGGGGCCCCCTGTGAACACAGCATCCCCCAACATGCCCAAGGAAAGTGAACCCACTGTGCCCCTTTGGGAAAGACATCTATCAGCACGGCGAGAAGCCTGGCAGTCCCTTCCTGTACCAGCCGGAGCCCCTCATTCTTCGTCTACGACACTTCTGCGGTCCTGGACTTCCACACTGTCTACTTAAGTACCAAGAAAATGGAAAATCTAAAACCAGTTCATTTTCAAGTCTCAAAGGACATGAAGCCAGGGTCCCACTCACCAGGGGATGACAGAGGCCGGAAGGCTCTCCGTCAGAGACACACACGGGTGGGCAGTTCCCATCAGCGGGTGCAAATGGCCCTTATGATTCTAAGTCTCTTTGATTCTGTGTTACCCAGGGCAAGACTGTGCGGGAGGATGTCACAACGCATACTTGGTCTATCTTTCAGATGCCACTTCTATACATGTGAAAACAATCTCTTGCTTAAGACTGCTTCTCACTGACCTGCTATCACAATGTGGACATCACTGCAGTCAGTGTTTTATTTAACTCGTGTGTGGCTTACGCTCCTATTTTCAAAATTTACTATTTCAAATTAATACTGGGCTCACTGCCCTAACAGCTTGACAAGTATTAACCCCCAGAAAGCTCACAACCTAATGTAAGCAGCTACTGTGATTATCGCCATTTTACAGATGAGGGCACTGAGGCAGAGAGCTTATCACCTAGCTTCCCCTGCACCGCCAGCACAGCAGCTGGTCTCCGGGGATGGCTCCCCTTGCACCGCACCTCTAGGGATTCGTGCCCCTGTGGAAATCATCCCATGAGGACTTGGAGGTGCCTGAGGCTCACTTTAACCCACAGAAGCAGGGCAAGGGATGCAAGCTACCCGGGGTTTAGAAATGTTAAGAAATCTTGGCAGCTTCTGTGCTTGGGGAGGTCTGGGAGAGAAGCCGCACTGAGCTCTGTCTGTGGTCCTGAAATCACTAAATTTGGGGTTAGATTCTCAGGCAATGATAGATAAGAAACAGAGCCAGCATGCTATGCTGCTGTAATGAAACCCACAGACATGCGCCCCTGGCTTGGCGCCAGGCAGCTGGCCGAGGCTGCAGGAGCGGGACAGCTGTGGACCAAAGCAAGAAGGACCGGCAGGAAGACACCGCCTGCGCTGGGACAAACAGCAGAACCTTCAGCCGACCTGCTGTCTGTGGGAACATGAGGCCCAGCCTGCTGGCCTGGGGAGCCCGGGATCCCGAGAGGAGCTCACCGTGTTCCTGGCTCTGATGAGCTGGAGGGGAACGGGGGTCAAGGGTGTTCAGTTTTTCAGCAGAATTAGAGAAAATATTCCCAATTTAAACACCAACATGAGAAAAATCATTTCTCATTCCCAGCTTCCCCTGCCAGCAGAAAACTCAGGGTAAGAACTGGCCTCAGAAGAAAGATCTAATCCAAGGGACACCAGGAGATGTGATCTCAAAGACCCAGCAAGGTTGCGGCAGTTGGACCCTTGTCTTGAGAATGCAAAGACTGAAGACAGGGCCTCACAGACCCTTCCAATTAGAGAGCATGTGTGGACCAGAGACAGGGACCTGTGGGTTGACTTTTGTCTAACGGAATAAATTACAATTTGATACAAAGGACAACCACAAGGGTTTTAAAGGAATTGCACCATGTTGGACTAAAAGGCACAGTGCAAATCTAAAATGAAAAGAGGCCTCTGACCCTCCAACTACGACCAGCAGGAAGCAGGCTGAGAGAGCCGCACAGCAGCAAAACCAGGCCATTTCTTAAGGAAAAGGAAGGTTGGCTGAGATAGCAGAGCCCTGGGCCCAGGAGGGTGTCCCCAGGGAGAGAACTCCCCCACCCCCACCCCGTGTCCTGAGCAGGGTGATTAACAACAGGTGCCTGGCTGGGTTCAGAGCTGCTATAGACCAGTGACTGCTCTAGACACCCTCTCTCTCCTCCTTTTTGGCTGTAGGGTTCTGTCCTGTCTGTGTGTCAGGTGACTCATCTCCCCCTGGTCTTCAGATGCTAAGGGTCACACCCAAGGAGACTCATCCATACACACCTGAAGCAGAAGACAGTCCTGGGCTTCAAGGCTGAGCCGGAGGCCACTAGGGGATGAGGACTGGAGAATCTGAGGGCAAGGGGAGGGTGCTTTGCTCATGAGAGGGCAGATCAAGGCAGCTAGTCTCCAGGTTACCCTCAAAAAAATCTCCTGTGTGGTCCTCGGAGGCCTTCTGACTCGATTTAACTCACAGAATGTGGCAGAAATGATGCCGGGCCCGCTGCAGCTGAGGGCTTAGGAGAGTCTCGCCACTCCTCTGTTTTTATGCCCCTGGGAGCCCCGAGTGGTCTCACGACAACTCCAGCTCTCCTGCTAGGGGGACTGTGCAGAGGCAGACCTCAAGGCTACGTGAAGGACATCCCCGGTGTCAGCTACGGGACGGCCACTGAGCTGCTAGTTCGACGTCCAGGCATCTGAACCAAGTCTGCTGAGGCACCGAAGACAGGACTGAAGGAAGGATCCTGGCTTCCCCAGCCCGAGAAGGCCTCAGTGGGACGCAGATGTCCCCCTGCTGCCTGGCCAAAATGCCTGACCCCGGCCTCAGGAGAAATAATACAATGGGTATGGTTTTAAACCACTGTGATTTGGGGTCTTTACCAGGCTATCTCCCTGTGAATCATTCTGCCCTCCAGATTGATTACAAAGCGTTGACACCTTTTACCTGTTTGCAAGTAAGAAACAGAAGGGCTTTGTGACCTCCCCAAAGACCTCCAAGGTCTTACTTGGAAATGGCACATGTTGATCTAATTGCTACCACCTAGCTAATTTACCCCCGCACCACAAAGACTGCAATTTTAATGATCTACAACCACAAGACCAGGATTTCAAGCAGGCCCTTCCTGCTTTTTTTGCTCGAGGAACTTTCCCTGTGGTGGAGCAAAGGGTAGAACTGTCTTTTGGCTGCAATGTCCTTATTAGTCGCGTACATTCTCCTCACTGGTCGTGTACAATCTCACTAGTCGCGCACATTCTCCTTACTAGTCGCCTACATTCTCCTTATTAGTCGTTTACATTCTCTGCTGAGTCCCTTGAGGTCAGAGAAAGCCAAAAGCAATGTTAAGTGTACAAGCTTTAAATACTCACAATGTAACAAATGTAAGTGCTATCGGAACTTCACCAAGCAGTGCTTGCTGCAGCCCGGAGCTGTGATGGAACAGCACTCATAAATTTATATTAAAACTCTGCTCGATCGCAATTATTTACCAACAAAGATTTACTGACTGCACAGAGACTGGGGGACTTAACCAGGCTGGTCAGTCTGTTTTGAGTGAGGGGCCGAGCGCTGGCGTTGTCTGTCAGCACGCAGTTCACCATGACACGGGGGGAGGGCTTTTAATGGCCAGGGTCCTCCGCAGCCAGGGGATGCCAGCCAGCGGCAGGCTGTCCCATGTGAAGACCACAGCACCTTCGCTCCCGGGGGAGCACTTCTCCTCGGCCTGGACAAGAACCGGGGCTGTGCGTGCGAGGGACTGGACGGAAGGGAGAGTACATGTTCAATCTTACTGCGACAGTGACTGAATGACCCTGCCGCCCTGGAGGAGGGGCCAACTCCCTCATCACCCAGTTTAAAAACACAAGTTTTTCCATGGTTTAAACACATCTACACAAACTCAGAAAGGTTCAGTGTGCCTAAACATCTTTTTGAGTACTTCTCTGGTTCTGTAATAAAACACCTATCACGGTTCCTCCGTGTTTTATGACTCACATTCTTGACAGTTCTGGAACAAATTCTCATTCCGGCAGTTAAAGGTTTCTGTGTACCTCTAAAACACTGCGGAGAAATGCTGGCATCTCTAACAGAGAACCAAAGAGTATGAACTCCACTCAGTCTTTGCATTTGTGTTTCTTACTTTTATTCTAATCAAGATTTTTCCTGTGACATGTATTAAACTTGTGGTTTACTTAAAACAAACAAACAAAAAAACAAAATAAAACACCTACAGGGGTGCCCGGCTTCATGCAGCCCCGAGCTGTGATGAAACACCAATCATATATTTATATTAATACTATAAATTTGTATTAATGCTCAGTTGGGAGAGCATGCAACTCTTAATCTTGGGGTTGAGATCAAGCCCTCCATGAGGGCATGGAACTCAATGACAAAAACAAGAACAAAAACAAAACAACAACAAAAATCCCCCCAAACAAAAAAGCACCTAGAAAAGCAAGTTTCTGCGGGTAGAAGGTGATGGATCTCATTAGTAGAAATCAGGGAACACAAAGGGGTAGGACCAGGAGTAGGAAGTCTTTTCCCACATCACAGTCTCCCTTGCTGTCTCTCCTAATCTCTAGCTCTTCTAAAATGAAAACTTTCCCGTCCTGCCCCTGCTCCCCTTATGCTAAGCCTTGCCTTGCAAACAACAACATACACTTCCCAAGGGCACGCCTGGGCTTGGATGTGGCAAACTACACACTCCAACACCTCTTGTGGGGGTCAAGTCTGCACAGGCCTCGCACCCACAGCCCTCCACCGCTGACACACCAGATCTTGTCCAATGAACGTGAATCTGGATCGTTGGTGCTGGGAGTCCCACAGGACCAGGGCTGGCCAAGTCTGGTCCAGGGGCCAAATCTAACCTTCTGCCTCTAAGTAAGATATAATGGGAACACAGCGACTCTCGCTCATCAGTGCTGCAGGCTTCACCCCTCACTGGCCAAGCTCAATAGTTGCAGGAAAGCCCAAAGCACTTGCTCTCCAGCCCTTACAGGAAATAGGTGTGGAGCCAGCTCCAGGACACAGAGCTGTGCAAGCAGCCAGCAGCTATCAGTTTTATTTAAAAGTGCAAACTCTGGGGGTGCCTAGGAGGCTCAGTTGGTTAAGCCATTGCTTTCAGCTCGGGTCATGATCCTGGAGTCCCGGCATCAAGTCCCACGTTGGGCTCCCAGCTCCGTGGGGAGTCTGCTTCTCCCTCTGACCTCCCCTCTCATGCTCTCCCTCACTCAATCTCTCTCAAATAAATAAAATCTTTAAAAAGAAAAAAAAGTGCAAACTCTATTCTTTCTTTCTGTCCTGCCCTCCTCGGATCCTCCCCTTCCTCCCTGCTGTCCTGGTGAACACGCTCTACCCTTTATTCCGGAGCTGCAGGGTCGTGGGCTCCAGGCTTCCAGAACCTCTCCTGAAACAAGCATCATTGAGACCTTTCCATACTGGCCGTTAGGAGCTGAATTATGTCTTCCTCAAATTCGAACATCAAACTCCTAACCCCCATGCCTCACAGTACGACTGCATGTGCAGACGCATCTTTAAAGAGGTAAGTAAGGTTAAATGGGGCTGATCCGACTGGGTGTCCCTGTGAAAAGAGGGAAAGGGGACACAGACAAGCACAGAGACACGGCCACGGGTAGACAAAGAGAAGGCACCATCCCCACACCCTGAGGACACCTCGATCTCGGATTCTGGTCTCCAGGACTGTGAGGAAATAAAGTTGCCGTGTGAGGCACCCGGCCCGTGGCGCCTAGTCTTCGCAGCCCCAGCAGGCGAACACAGTGGCAGTGTGAGCGTGTGCGAAGGCTGGGAGCTGTTGCAGGACAGAGAAGCGCTCTTCCCCATCAGCACACCCCCACAGCAGAAGGCACAGTGCCCCGCAGGTCCCTGGTCACACCTGTCCCTGCAGCGGTCACCTCCCCACTCAGGGAGCCTTGCTTCTCAGTCCCAGTTGGATGTCCTTCCCCAAGGGACTATCAGGCACCTCAAACACCCAATCCCCGAGTGGACACATGGGTCATCTCCCTCTGTGACTGGGAATTCTGTGGGGGACCGGGTTGTCCAGACTGGCTTGGGCTCCCAGATTCCCGTGTCAGTACCTGGTTCACGGTTAATGTCGATAATAATTAATTTAGAGCCATTCCTTGTTCTAAAATATCTCCAAATATGTAAGTGATCTACCAAAAATCTAAGACTAAAAACTAAACATGAGAAAGGAGTAACATCTTGCTACTCAATTAAAATGCTAGGGAGTCAAATCTGAACAAGTGAGCCTCATGTCACCAGGTTTAAGAGAAAGAAAAGCAAGTGTGACAAAAATGATACACCGTGGGTCAGAACAGCTTGTCATTCCCGGTGTAGAAAAGCAGTAAATCAATAGCAATCATTCACTGCGTGCAATAATCCCAATTAACTGGTTTCCCCAGATCCTCCTCACATGGAAAACTTGCAGCAAATTCACCCACGTGATACTTGGATGTTGGCTTCAGCGGAAGGAACCGTACCAATTTGAGCTTGGCCGCAATTACACCATCTTAACTTTCTTCCCAGTTTAAAGTGTTTCCATAGAAACAACAGGGAGCCCCCCCTGCACCCCCTTGCCCCGCTTAACTGAATTCTTTTTTTTTTTATAAGTAATATTTGTCTCCCTCTCCCTCCTCCAGAGGATCTATTATACCACAAATGGAGGCTTTTCTCCCAGCTTGTTCTGTGTCGGGCGGGAGTGGGGGAGGGGGCTGAGGAGCCAATTCTGGATCTTTAACCAGCTCCCTCGTGGCCCCCTCCCCTTGCTGGTTAGTAATATTTCTGTTATTCTGCCAGGCTGTAGGGTACAAAGGGTTACACTTTAATTGAGCTGTCAGCATCTCCCACAATCCGAGAAAGCCCCGATTACGCACGGCAGGGTTAGTGCCACACTTGTTATTGTGGATGCCCTATTTGCGGAACCCAAACCTGCGCCACACACAGGTCAGCTCACCCGCGCGACCTTGCTGTCATTAGCCGCGTCTATTCCTACCTCACTGCTGAGAAAATCACACGGCGCGGGCTTCAAAGCGCCGGCCGGGACTGGATTCGACCAGGAGCTAATCACCCACAAATCCAGCTCAAATGGCAATAATTGGCTAAACCGGTCCCCTCTCCAGAGCTCAGCAGTAATTTGGGATAATAAAGAAAGGAATTATTCCGCTAACTGCCCCGAAATGTATGCTTTGTGACCGACACACTTCACATTTTAATAATGATGGACACAGAATCCCATTTAATACCGTGTCCACCGAGTAACAAGACCAAGAACAATGATGGCGAAGGGAGAAAAGTTTGTTGGGTTTCTCTTCCCTTCAGGCACCACGTTGGCAGGGAGGAAGGCTGCGGAGATCTCCGCTTCACGTTGGGTCTGGTTGGAATTATTAAGTTCCAAAGAGAACTGAACAAATTCTAAGCATGCGTGAAAAAAATCCACCGAAGCCACTCCGTGTCGGGCCACTTAGGAAAACAACACATCCTTCAGCCAAAGACAAGCAGAGGACACAAAGAAAGAAATGTTTTCCACCTGGACTGACAGACCCCTTCTTGATTTTCCCAGTTAATATTATCTCTTGATCACCTCGCTTTTCTTGCCTTTCATCCTACCCCTTCCTGTCACCGGGTTTTCAGCAGCAGGGGTGACCATATCTGTGCTTAATGGCCATGGAGTGACCCCCCCCACGAGTGGGAACCGACATGGACCAGGGTGTGGGGCTCCTCGGGGTTCCTCCTCAGCGGCATCCTCTCCTCCCGCCCCGGCCACCCTGGGGGCCAGCACGCCACTGTCCGCAAAGGGCTCTCCGCAGCTGGGAGGTCTTCCTCCAGCTACCGGAAATGAACCTGAACTCAATCACCTGCCAGGGAGCCAGCCGGTCCGGGCTGTCCGAGTTGAGACCGGGGCGGAGAGGTCCCGTCCCTTCCTGCCGGGGCGGGCAGGCATTGTACAAAGCCGGGTCCATGCCCCTGCACAGTGACCCAGGGACACAGCAGAGAGAGACTCCTGTCCAAGCAACAGTGAGAACCCTGCAGCTGCTTCTTTGTTCAGGTAAATGACCCCTGAGCCCATGTCACCGCAGACACTGCACGGGCCCTGCGGCAACTGTTCACTAAAGTCCCTCTGGGCGCCAGGCTGGTGCACTGAAGTGGGATCGAGTAAGAGTCCAAAGCTCAGAAAAGCTGTGGAGAAGATTTCATGTCTACAGAAGCTATCTGGAAGTCTTCTGCACGGAAACCCTGACTTTTATCCCCCACCAACAGCTGGAAACAGGTTCTCTTTGGGAAGCACCTGTCCTCACTCCTGTGTTTCTGGCCCTTGCTCACCCGCTTGACTCGTTAAGGCTGCTGCCCTCGGAGCTCGTTTCTCTACCGGTTACACTCCTGTCCTAGAAAATCTCACCACACTGTGGACAGCACCAGCTGGTGGCCCACAGGGAGAGCCATCTCAACCTGCTGAAGCCCACAGCTCCCCGCCAGCATGCTCTCCCACAAGCTCCAGTGCCCCTCGAGCCCAGAGCACCCGCCTCACGCTGCCTCCCCACCTCCTCCCGGTGCTGCCCCGGCCACTTCCACGCCCTCACGAGCCCCAGGTGACAACTGCAGATCTCACCGGGGGTCATTTCAGAGATGTGCTGCCCTAAGTATAAACTACACAGCCACTTCCCGAAGCTCAGGGAGAGAAGAGAACTTTTTATGCTGGTTACATGTTGAAATGAACACATTTCAAACACACCTGCTGACATAACAAATTAAAATTCATTTCACTTCTTTTCCTCCCCTTTCTAATGTGGCTACTAAAAGAAAATGAGAGTTGAAACTGGACCAGGGGATCCCGTCCTGTTTCTGTCTGATGATGCCGTGCAGGCCGTATGAAGCCCCTGCCCCACCTGGCTCCCTAGCCTTTCCTCACTGGCTGAGCAACAGCAGAGACCATTCCTGTCTTGTTCATTTCTGTTTCCTATAACCTGGAAAGAACAAATGATCCAAAAATGCCTGCTGAATGGGTGAACGAAACATCAGAGCAGTTACAATCATTACCATGAATGATAAAAGCTTCCACAGAGATTAACTAAGTGGCTGAGCCAGGCAACAAGACCAGTGGGGAGTGAAACCCAAATCTCACCCATGTCGCCTGGAGGGCTCCAGGCCTATGGTTGTAACTACACGCGTACGCCTCGTGCTACATGGACACACTGATCTGAACGATGCTCTTACAGAGATCTCAGCAGAGATCAAATCCACACAGTCTTACTGCACATATCGTAAATACAAACCACTACTCTGGAGAAACGCTACCCAGGACCTGGCCCTCAGGATTCCTCTCTCTCTTGTGAAAATGGAGGTGTGGACAGAAAGAAGCAGTTCAAGCCTGGAATAGTTTCTACTGGAGAAATCCAAGGAGGGAATGATCACTCAGACCCTCCCCCTGGTTAGGACGAGAAAAAGGTCGCCGCAAACAGCCGAGTTTCAGAGTGAGGCCAGTATGGCAAACACCTGGCGGATGGGCTTCTACTTCCCTCCCTGAACTGAGAGCAGACAGCACTGGCCGGGAAGTGCCTCAGAAGCTTTCTCAACACAGCCTGCCAGCTAGCCTCCACTATATGTGAGAGCCGGCACAGAATAGGAGTCCCACGGCGGTCCCTGACCTGCAGAAACATCCCATGGGCATCTGAGCAGCACAAATCCTTCCTCCTGCTGCCACTGCTGATCCAGGGATGACAGCGGTGACGACCACCATTACTGCTAATTTCTTGGAAACTGAATACCATCACACACTCATTTAAAAAAAAAAAACGAGACTGTGCTTTTGGAGAAACAAAGCAGATCTAGCCAGTGTCCTGTTCTGGAGTGGTGTGTAAGTGAGGGGCTATCACCGAACACCCAGGATGGCAGGGTCCCTGGTCGTCTAAAGACACTACAGTGATCTTTCCTTATTCTCCCTCTTTAAAGATTTTATTTTATTTTTTTCAGAGAGTGTGTGTGTAAGCGGTGCGGAGGGGCAGAGGGAGAGAGAGAATCTCAAGCAGACTCCCTGGTGAGAGCAGAGCCCAACACAGGGCTCGAGCCCAATCACAACCTGAGCCGAAATCAAGAGTTGGGTGCTTAACTGACTGAGCCACCCAGGCGCCCTGTAGTGTAAGCTGAAGGGGGGAACCCGTGTTCTTGGCCTTTTGCCTGAAGGGCAAAGTTCAAGCAAAGAACAGAGTAGGTTCAGAAGTATCCTATTCCCTGCAAAAGGTCCATTTTAAGTTGTGTTATGGTAAAGATTTCAGGTAGAACTTTTCTACGGATTCCAATGTCTTCCCCACCATTTCCATTTGAGGGAATGTCCGCTTGCTGGAAATTGTGATAAAATGGATATGGACACATGTGCTTATGAATACAGATACGCATAAAGAAGGTAAAGGGTCATCCTTGGTAAGAATCAGTATTCCTACCCATTACCAGTGGGTCTTTTCACAGACAACAGTCAGCTGGCTGTCTGCATACATCCGGAACCAAGGAGAGGGAAGACAGCTGTGAGCGCGCACACCCCAGGTCACAGGCAGAGGCTACCCTGCTGACGACATGCCATGTATGTGGGTGACAGATGGGATGCTGAACGTGGGCCAGCTTGGAGGTGTTTCCTTTCTACCAAACATCCTCCATGACTGTCTTCTCTGCTCCAACTTAAGAGGTCCTGAGAAAGCTGGGACTGTTGTTGCGATCAACAAGGAACGCATTCCCAGATTATGGAGTGAAATCAAATGAGGCCTAGGACAGCATATCAGTATAAAACGTCTGGATAAAATTTCTCAGCAGTGGTCAAAAACGCAGCTATGGAAATGACCACATAAAACAAATGATACCTTATTTCACTCTCAAGTCCTCAAATGTCAACGTTTTAAGAACGTTTGTGTTCAACAAATCTGATTCATCACATTAAAAAAAATTACTGGTCCCACTATCGAAGTTGATTGTTAATCAGGACAATTTAATGATGAAACACTGCAAACATTGTGTCAGCAAGTTAGAAATGGCCTTCTTGTTCCAATATAAGAATCACTTAGTATATACTATATATAAAGTGTTGTATTTCATGCCCCATTTACTGTAACATATTAGTGGGTTCAGTCATCAAGTAACAATTGTTTCCTTGCGGAGTTCAGATATTGGGGAGGGGGGTCTGCAGCGGGAGAGCAGCCCCTGGAATTGCAGATGGCTGTATGCATGTACAGAAATTTGGTACTGTTCTTTTTATGGGTCCATCAGCAATATTAAATAATTGCACATCTACATTTTAGCAAATAATAGTCTTTAGTGAATACTTTTTTTTTAAAATGTAACTAATTGGAACACTATCTGACATGTTGCTCTTCATTTAATTTTTAAGATTATTCAAAAAGAAGACTGGCTAGCGGAGCCTTCCTGCAATTACCTGATTGATTCGTTTCACTATTAAAATGTCACAAATATTTACTAGAAAAAAAACAGATTGCAACAACCACCATCTCTCGGCAAAGCAAAAACGTGTCCAGTCTTTAATTATAAAGTGTCTGGAGTCTCAGTCACCTCTTACATTAAAAAAGACAATCCAAAATCAAGAATAAGACAAACAGGAGGATCCTTTTGCCTGCTGGAGTTCTCGTTTATTTAACACTACCCTAGATATTACTTATATTTATCTATGACGGGAGAGGAAAAGGTACAAGGAGACAGTAGGGACCGGACATCTGTGCAACCAGAATATGTTAACTCTTACATATTTCTCCTTGAGGTAGGGGGAAAATAAAGTAATTGCAATCCCTGGTTTCGAGTCAGTTAAGGCGTGGTTAATGGGAATGCAGAAAGCCCTACGTAGGCAATGACTTCCAGCACAACTCAGAACTATGGCTTCCTTTTTGCCTCCAGTGCCACGATGCTCAGAGATCAGTTGTTTTTCTGAGGGCAGATTTTCTGGCATAATGCCTTTTCCTTTGTTGCCTGGCACTTCACTCTCCATTGTTTTAATGAATATCTGGGTTTCTTTCAATGTAATGGACAAGTTGAAAGGAGAAGGAGGAGGAGGAGGAGACGAAGAACAATGTAGAGGCAGACTGAGCCCCTCAGCTGCCCTGTGAGGGTGGTGATCCCTGCCCAGTGCCTTCCCGAGAGCTGTCCACAGCAGCCACACGACCTCTGCTCGGTGGTGGTCACCCGGCGTCAGTGCACACATAAGACCTGCACTGTCCTGGAACCTGAGCTGTTTGTGACTTCTTGCTGCCCAGAGAGGCGACGCTCCGGGGAGAGGCATCGCAGGCCTTTCAACTGCATACAGGGCTGTGAAGGGCAGGTAACGGCTTTTCAGACAATAGTTGAGAACTTGTTCAGCAAAGCTTGTTTTTTTTTTTTTTTCCTTCAAAGGTTGAAATTTGTTCTACAGATAAAAGTAATGCCTTTGGGGAAAATAACTCGAAGGCATCTGTGACAAATGCAAGTCTCTGTAAGCGTCAACCTACTATTGTGTCCGTACAGTCGGCTATGGAAATAGAGTGGAAATGGGAAGCCAGAATTTAAAAAAAAAAAAAAAAAAGTACTGCTCAGGGAAAAAAAAATCAGAAACTAGAATAGGCTGTTCCTAACTGAAAGCTTGGCAGACCCCAAGAAGTTTCTATTTCCAGGTCATATGCTTCCATTTTAAAAGAGGGGGGAACGAAAAAGAGGGTAGATTTCAGGATGCAGGCTCTAATAGGAAAGGTAACAGCCCTTCTTTCCCGGGAACACAGAATGGTTCCCTGGCCGAGGCAAGTAATTCCTCCCATTTAACTTCTTTTAAAACTTCTCATGGGTGGACAGGGAGTTAATAAAAGAAACAGTATGTATAAGAAAATGCAAGGTGCCCAGAGTACGGCTAATGGAATTTGATGCTGGCTTTAATTTTAATGAAGAAAGTTGCCAGTAGCAACAAAACTGTCAGCAGCCGCCGAGCACCATTAATAAAGACGGAGACGACATTAGTGCCGGGCATCAGTACAAAAGGTTCCCCTCGCTTCATGCTGTGCTAAATTGGCTGCCCAATTTTTCTTAAGTGTCCATTCTATTTAGAAGACAATTTATTAATTTTTGCCATTCATTGTCAGTTGACAGGCCATCATTTTGTAGCCCGAATTTTAGATGAAAACTAATTGAAAAGACTGGCAGTATTTATGAGGGGTATTATTTGTCAATTACAGCGGCAAATACTCCTTGCTACCACCAACTTTGATGCCCCTGTTCTCTGGGTGTGAGCACTGTTGCTGTTGGCATTAAAATATGAGTAAGCCTCTCCCGGCTCATCAGCTCATCAATTTCATAGGCATGGAAGGAAACCACCTTTCATGTTATATGGACCTTTCATGGTAGATGGATACGTTATGACGTTTGACAAAGGGGAAGTACACATCGTGTAATGAGCACATATAATTGTGCACACAAAATATAATTCATTGTGAAATAATTCCTATTCGTTACTTTGTAGCATCTCGGGACAGGAGTCTTAGGAACTCTTTGAAAGGGCTGCTCTCTAAATTTTGTATATAGTTTTAGAGTAATTTCCTTCTAAATTACAAAATCTTAAATAAAATCAAATAGATGGATATATTCTGAGTGTCAATGTACCAACCTGAGGGCTTGATGTCTTTTGGAAAAGAAACAACAAGCCTTATCTTTTATAAGGAAAAACACTGTTTGTTGGTGAAAAGCCCTCTAGAATTCTGCAGCTCTAAAGTCAGGTGTCACCAAAAACGTTCCGTTCATCTTCTATAGCAGTATCTTTCCATTTTTGACCTGCTACCCAAACGCCGGATAAGGGTGATGAGTGTCGGAGCCGACCAGCAGTTACGTGCTTACCAGATGAAGAGAGAGTAGATGAATTATCATCTTTTCTGCCCTACTAAGTTTCCTTTCTGTAGTCATGGTGATGACAGAAGTGGTTAAAGATTGCTTCGGAGCCTGAGTTATATTCGGTTTGATGGATACAAAGTTAAAGGTCTTAGCAATGAGGAGACACACTTGTCCCAGATGGCAAAGCTGAAGGCAGCGCCGGGACAGCCGTGTGCCTGGTCGGTGAGGACTCCCCGACATGACCCAGGCAGCAGTGCTGACTGCAGCTACACTCACCTAATGCATCCAAACGGTCTCACAAAAAACACGCACAGTGGCACAGATCAAAAGGCGTATTTCAGGAGTAACTTCAGCACACTTCGGGGTTCTTTAGTGCTTTTAACTGGAAAACCTGTCTTTATACTCAATTGATTCCCAAATGACTTCCGTGCTGAATTCCTAGAAATCAGTTACAGACATACATAGAAAATGCTTGTCTATTCATCTTTCCTTACCACTAACTGACCTGTGTTTGCTACTCTCTGAAAGCTCGCCGGCAAACCGACACGGAGCTCTTCTGTGTCCTTTGTGCATGGTGTATGCATGGAGAAACACGAGGGCTGCATGTGATGTGTAACGTACTCAAGTGTTTGTGTATATCTACTATTGTTCCTTCTGGTTTAAAGGAAACGTCTGTAAGAAGGGAGCATGGTCCTTAGTGGATGTGCTCTGGGCAACTAGGAGGGAGGTGGAGGAAGGACGCTGTGTCTTGGGGTCTCCTTGGGATGCTCAGGAAGTCTCCAAAGAGCAGCATCCCGGGAACATATTGCCTCTCCAGTAAGCTCCTGAGTGCTGGGTCAGAAACTGGGGCGCTCCCAACGATGGCACGCCACCATACATCTGGGCCCATTAAATAAGGTAAAACTGAGCTTGTGTATCTCTCGGCTTACCTACAACCACGTGCTCTCAGGCACTGCCGTCACTGATGACAGGCCCTACCAGACCACAGAAACCGAGTGCGTTCTCGGCAAGAGCCGACCCTCAGCAAATGATCTTCAGGGTTCAGGTGCAAGCAGGCAGCAGTACCTGACATTTTGAGGTTTTAATGGTAACTCTGGGCAGGGGCTGTTTTTGGGGGGCGGTCCTGGCATTCTACCCCAAATTCACATGGCTGTAGGTATCTGACTGGGCACGGGAAGTTACCCTTTTCCCATCTTGGCCTGTGTATTCCCATGAGGCCTTACATCAAGGTCATTGCCTTGCCACTGCAAATTTCACCCTTGAAGTCATAGGGACTCGGTCAGCATTAGACTGCAAGGTGGTCCATGTGGGGCTGCCCACACCTACAGAATCAGTTCTGGGACTTCTGCTTGGGTCTACTGCTGGCTTAGATGTGGACAGGGTACAGAACCACCAAGTGCCTGGGTTTCACACACGGAGAATGTACAGGGCCCAAATCCAAAAAGATGAGAGCCAAGAGGTGCCTTCTGTTGCCATTATTTGGGGTCGCCCTTCCAAAAACCCCTCCCTCCTGACACCAGGTAAGCTGCATATTCTTATAAACACAACCCAGATAATTCTGGGTGAGCCAATGGGTACCCAAACAAACCTAAGAGATGGAGCTACAGCCTCAGGAAGGCTAAATTAAGATGAAAATTTTCAATGTCTTTGGTACTTCTGGGACAAGGATGACTTCCTGGAAATGCACCAGCCTTTGACCATCGAGAGACACCTAAAGGATAATGAACCCCAGGTCTCTACAGCGTGATGGTCAAGGAAGTCTCCTTCCTACCCAGATGCCTGACTGTCCATTTACAACACCATGTCTCCAGTTCAACTGGGCATCCTCAGACCCAAATTGAAAGAGGAGACTCAGCTTTCCCCAAGGCCCCAGCGTGATGGAGGCAAGAGAATGAGGTATGAATAGACATGTACTCACAATACAGAAACCCAGTTCAAGTGCAATGAATCTAAAGGAAAACTATCTCTAAACCCACAATCACTCTATTTTTAAATTTAGTATAACTCAACTTAAAAGCTTCAAAAACATATCTAAGATAAAATAAGCTTAAAATTAGGTTTGAAAAGTGAAAAATATGTAATTGATTTAATAATTATGTCTTAAAAATACTGATGCTACTTAAAAAAATGCAAAGAGAATTGAGAATTTCAGGGGCTATCTACTACTGAATCAAACATATTAACCACTGAATCTGAAACGCCTGCCACACTACCATTAATTCCTTGAGACAACCAAGCCACAGTTGTAGAGGTAGACCTTTAGCAAACTGTCCGCGAGCTGGCAAGACCTCCTGTTGCCCCTCCCTCGTGCCCTCCCAGTGAACAGCTACACGAGCGTCAAGTAACATCAACTGTCCACACAGCCAGCCTGAGAGCACCACAAAGGACTACCTTCAACCTTCCTTCCTTTAAAAACCTTTTCGGCTTTTCCTTCACATGGCTGGAAAAGCTCTATTGGTCACCCTAGTTTAAGGAGGGGTGAGATTTTGGAAGTGACGACCATGGAAAGCCAGATTGAAAGGCAGGACCTCCTCTGAGCCACCCGATCCTGCTGAGTACGTCCCAAGGAGAGAGCTGAGCATGGGGGCTCCGGCCTTGGAAGTGACCTACACTCTCAGGGAGGCTTCACAGAACACTGGCTCCCAAAACCAGGATGTCTAAAGAACTGTTTCTTGTCATTTGTTTCATTAACTCGTAGACGGGATAAAAAGGGGGAAAAGCAGGGCCAGGGGGAAACCAGCCATTTTTGAGACCCTAACACGAGACAGCCCATGATTCCACCAAGTCAAAGAGGATGCAGACAGGGGATGGGACTTCCCTAAATCATGGCTAACATGAGGACGCGGCAGGACTGGGTGCCAGGCTGGCGGGTTCAAAGCCCTTGCTCCCGCCGGTCTCTAGGCCCCGCTGCACCCCGATCGACTGGCTGAGGAGCAAGTCACCTTGAGCCAACTACGGCAGTTGAGGGCAGGCCTCTTGTGCCACGAGGGGATGCGAGTGGGCCTCCCTACTTTGTACCAGGTGGTCTGCGTGGGGCCAGAGAAGGCACGCAGTGTTCTTGATCTGTTGGACAGGAACAAGGAACAGGGTCTGCACAGCCCCAGCTGAGACAAGAGCTCGCGGGGCTAGGTCACTGGTTTTCACACTGGGTGTCCTGGAGGGGACCCCAAGAACTTTGGTCAATAGGGCAGCACCACTTTCTCCAGCTGATAATTTGGATTCCATATCACCGTGTCCATCATTCCACGAGCCTCCACATCTAACTCCTTTTGCTTCTCCCACAGAACGCCCAGAACTGGCAGATTTACCATATCTGCTCCACCTAAAAGTGAGAGTCACAAGGTGTGGCTCTAGGATAGCTGCCTGCATCTCGACGCTGGGAGCTGATGAAGAGGCTGCATTTACCAGGAAACAGCTGCTGAGAACGGTCTTTTCCACACGAATCCTGAGGCATCTGTATTTCTATCTGACCAATCCCACACGAACCACCTTCCGTCCTCTCCCTGTTGAATTAACATGCATCAGTCTGTGGGTTTCTCGTCTTTCTCCCCACGAAAGGGAACTCGTTTGTTCTATAAATTTCAGCACTTGTAAATGCACTTATCATACTTTACTCCCTAAATGAGGTTGAATAATATATTCAGTCTGATTAAATTTTCATTAACATTCAAAATCATTACTCAGTCATATTGTCTGGTAAAACATTCTGGCTTCTCAGTCCCCAAATAACTGTCACAGGATTTCAAGAAGTGGTACCTGGTTCGCTAACAGGGAAAAACAGGGCTGTTACCTTCATCGTCTATAAGGGACAGCAAGTGCACACGGAAAGAAGGGTCACTCCCTCTCACCTGCCACATCCCTGGGGTGCTGGGAGACTTACATGTACCTGCCTGGTAACTGATCAGAAAGAAACTAAAATCATAAGGAAGTTGGTATTGTGAGCCCCGAGTTTATCCAACTCAGGATCATCAGCAGTAAGGGGTCACAGCCTTGTTCCAAGACAAGTTTCTCACTTAACTTGTCCAAACCCAGGACTTCTGATCTGCACACCGAGGTGATAGCCTTCCCCGTGCAGTCTGTAAAATGCAGTGAAGACAAGACAGATCCCCTTACACAATCTCTAGTTGGAATGCCTTCCGTGTTTACCATGCCTTGTACCCCAAACGTGCAAAGCTCCAATAAATGGGATTTAAAAAAAAGGGCTCCTCAAAGAAAGAGGGCAAATTCTCATTGATTTCCTTTCCTTTGTGGCGTGAGTTGCCGGGCTATAGAAATTAAGGGGTCTTTTGTAAGTTGCCCAACTTTCTAGGGAGCACTCCATTCTTCGGCCCTACCTTCTTTAACCTCTTTGTTGGGAGGTGTCAAAGGTCTATCAGAGATGCGCCGAGTCGGCAGAGCGGCGGCCTGCGGGCTATCGGCCGATCTGGAGGCCACCTCCGTGGGCCTCCCCCGGCTAATTCATCACGACCGGGACAGCTGGGCTGATTGCGGCCCCGCCAGCACAATGCGGCCCCGGCCGGGGGAGGACGGGCGGCACGGGCGACCGCGGCCCGAGATAAGTACGGGCTGTCAGCGCAAGGACAAAGAAGGGCAGGCCCTGGGGAGAGAAAGGAGATAAAAAAAAAAAAAATTCCTCACAACTGCTTTATCTGATGAGGGTTATGGCTAATTAATTATAAACTCAATTACCTAACCCTTACTTCAGCAGTCTCTACTCATTAAGAGATAAAACTTGACTGACGGCTAACTTTGGCTGACACGCGGCCGCACCCGGCAGCCCTGCACCCCACGGGCACCCCCACCAGCGCCCCGCTCCCTTCTGGCAACAACCGGGGCTCCCATGCCTGGCCCTGCGTGTGGATGGGGGTCCGGATGTGTGGGGGCCCTTTCCCGCGCTGCACCCCGGCAGGACGCAGCGGCCCACACACACCCAGACAGACAGGGGGGCCATGATGCGCACGCCCCTTGTCACCACCCCCAGCCCCGGGCTCTGTGGTGTTTTGAGCAGATCCTTCGGGGTGGTGCAAACACTGGGAACCTCCTCTTCCTGTGGGCAGGCAGCTCCTGATCGGGAAGAGGGAAGGAAGGAGCACGCGGAGAGGTAATATTTTTAAATACAAATTTCCATTTCCCCTCGAAATTCTGGACAGGCCTGACCTCCTTTCTCAGTTCCTAGCACCTTGTCGCAGAGCCGGCGGCAGCCCACAGGCCTGCTCATCAATAGGCTCTATTCAGTGAAGGCTGTTAATCTCTCTCGCCCTCTCCGCTTTGCCCCTTTAATGTATTTTCATGTCTATAAGTTCTTTTAATAAGCTGGGAGGGTCTGGGAGAGAAATACTCCAGGTCTCCTTACTGCTCGTCACCAAAACTGCCTCTGGCGGAGCACAGGCGAGACACGCCGGGTCCGCACCCAAACCCCAGCTTCCTCCTCCGACGACGATGACGGGGAGGCCCCTGGGGACCCCCCCTTGCATCTCAGCGCAATTGTTTTTATGCAGCACTCAGGAAGTGCTCCCAGCCCTCCTTCCTCTGGCTGCGCACTCCTGCACTCCCCCTTCTCTGGCCGGCCTACTGGGGGCTCCCCGCACAGGCAGGGTTCAGAGTCCCACACAGCGAAGAACCACGGCTGATCAGGCCAACGCGGCACAGGAGCCCCTGGGTCTGCTGTGTTGGAGAGGACAGGGACACGCTGCCCGCTGACGGAGGCCGTGTGGGGCAGAAGACCCTGGGTCAGGGCCG
>PITA01000966.1:206440-223453 GCA_004023965.1 Spilogale gracilis
GCTGATGTGTGACGTGGGGTGGCGTGCACAGAGCCCCCGACACGCAGGGGCTGGGGGCTCACAGAAGCAGGTCACCGCCCCCAGGCAGGTGATTACTTTTTAAAACATGAGAAATGTCACTCATTTTTAAGTGTGATTACAAGATAGGCAGCAGTGAATAACTTGTGGCTGTTGATGTTTCTATGGCACTTAAATAAAACACAGAATTTCTCACGTCCTTATCTGAATTGCTTTCTGTGCGGGTGAGAAGGGGCCACTTCTCCTCCGCTGAGTCTCAGCTCCTTTGGCTCACCTGCTGCCACTTGTGTGTTCTCCGAGGTCACCATATTCCTGCCATGCTTGTGTTCTGTGTGTCACCACAAGGGGCAGCGGGTGGCAGGGAAGCCGGAGCGCTCTACTGAAGGGGACCGTGTGGAGAGGTGAAGGCAGGGCAGTGAAGGTACACACGAGCAGGTGACTGGGGACACTGGGTGCCAAGCACACATCTCCTCCCCCCACCTCACGGGCAGGGATGGCCTGGAGTAAGAGGCAGGAGAGACCACATGTGTGTGGGGGGGGTGCGGGGGGAGGGATGAGGGAGGGGTGGATGCTCCAAGACAGACAGGTAATCCCCTCCCCTGTCCCCCAGCCTGGAAAGGACCAGGCAAAGGAGGGCCTTGTTTTGGTGTATTCAGGCAAACATCCTCTGTCACGTGTCGAAGACTGGCCGCCCACGGTGACACCAAGAGCAGACCGACGCCACAGGGGGAAAGGCTGCTAATGCAAAATGTAACGTCAGCTTGTTTATATTACCGATGCCACTCCAGTGGAGGAACCACTTTCAAATCTGATTGGAAACAATGAATACTTGGAGAGACATTCAGAAAAAAACCAGTTAATTATAGTCGTGTGTGTGGTCATAATTGGCCCTTGTTGGCCAATAGAAGGAAGACATTTGCTACTTTTCCCAGGAAATTATATTCTAAATCCTTCATGAGGTGGACCTCGTCTTTTTTTCTGAGAAAACTTGATGGCAGTCTTTAGTATTCACTGGCATAATTAGGACTGCAGTTAATTTCATTAAATTCTCTTGCTGCTAAATGAAGCAGATTATGAGACATCTTTTACTGCAAGGCGTGAAATTACGGCCCGTCAGCTGCCAATGGTGGGGTGAAACTAATGAATTACAGGGTAAATAACACCAGAATTAACCAGCCAATTTAACATAGCGCCGTGAAATAAAGTCATTTTTACTTTGAGCTTTAAGGAACAGCATGGCCAGGGTACCCCTAAACCACATACATGAACAAGGGGTTTGGTCCACTGAAGACCCCAAGCCCTGAGGGGTGGGCAGGGGCGAAGAGAAATCGGCCACGCACACAACTCAAAACCCTCTCCAAAACAGGAAGAGCATTAAGAGAGAAACGCCTCCGAATATTTATAAGAAGGAGCAAAAAGTGCAACGAATTACCAAGAAGCATTACTGTGGGTTCCCACTGTTTGTTAGGAGATCGGTAAAACTTTCTCTGCTCTCAGTGTGTGACGGTGCATCTGTACGTGCAGTCTGGGGTGGGGATGCTGTAAGGGCTTGGAGAAGAGCACCTTAGATGGACTACATCATCAGTATTACGATCTCATCGTGGTCATCATAATCAGTGGACTATTATGTCCACTATGAATGATTTTTCCCTTTTGCTAAATCTAAATCTTTGTTGAGACAATGGTTATTTTCCTCCTTTTCTTAACCACGTTCCGATGTGGCACAGAAAGGGTACCGGCTCCAGGACAAGAATGCAACTGTGTGCCTAGGAGCAGGACTTTGCCACCATGCAGCTACCAAGCGCAGACTCTGTCCCGGGCGCTGTGCTGGGGGGAGGGGCGGACACACAGCACCAGCCGACCTGCGAGGTGAACACAGAACAGACCTTACAGGACTGACCAGAAATTGTTTTAGGGCAAAGGCTTTGACACTCCCTCCCCACCGCACTGACCACACTGTGAAACTGTAAGATCTTACTATCCTCAGATAGGAATTAGCTTTCAAGGCTCCTGTGAGGTCCAACTTCTCATACTGTACCACGTAAAATGTACACTGGGACCAAAGTGACTTCGTGGGGCTTTGCCCTCCTTGGGAGAGGAAACAAAAGGCAGAGCCCCAGGGAGGCACGGCTCAGGCTGCCCTCTGAGACGAGATGACATGGGACAGGCACATGTTCCAGGGTCATCTGTCTTGGGCAACAAACCCAAAAGGGCACATCTCAGAATCTGGAAACAGAACTGCAAAGGTAGAAATGATCCTTTTAATGGGCTAGCTGTGCTACTTCAGTTAGGAGTATTCAAAAATATTGAGAATGTTTCCTGTCTGCTAAAATGACAAATTAAATTGCTACGGTTAGAACAGTTTTACGGTAAATCTGATTCATTTTAAGCCTGCCGTATCTTTTCACAGACACAATGTGCTATGGAGAGTGGACTTTTGAGCTAATGTAGGAAGAGGCTCATGCCACGTATGAACTTAATACGGCAAGGCTCACAGTATGACACCGCCATCTCCACTGTGACTCACTGTCCTTTGGGACAAAACTGAAAGCCTGGGCTGTGTGAATGGAAAGAGGGCTCTGGATTTTGGGATTGTGTAAAGCACCAGAACGGCACCCCTGAGAGCAAACAAAAGATGATCATATGTTTTCTGGTTCCAGCTTCCTTTCAAAAGCAGTTACTTTTTTCTGAATGGAATCCTCTTTTCACTTGATCTCAGCCAAAACCAAAAGGCCGAGAAATTATCTGAACTCTCTTTTCTTCCCTCATTTCCAATTTGTGAACAGAACCACCGCCCTTCTGGGGCACCTGGTCTCACGAGACGGTCCACATTTCTGCACGAGACTCACGGTGCCGCTGTGTTCTGGGGCACCGGCCGGCCCGCTGGGCTCCCCCCTGCAGGACAGTCTCCTCTCATTTGGTCCACATGGTCAGCCAGGGCAACGCCAAGCCATCTGTGGTTCTCGGGTTCTGGATGCCAGAGCCCGCTGGGAAGCTGTGGGATTCCTTCTGAGAAAGAGACACGCCAACTCCTACGTTCCATCTGGGTTTCAGGCTAAGAACCCAGAAATGGCCACCTTCAAAACCTTTTTCCACTAAGTCCTAGACCCAAATCTCTAACCACCCAATAAAGCGTTTAAGAGAATGCCTCTTTAAGCTCAGCCAGAAACTCACCTATATTTATATGCTCAATAAAGTACAGTTAAATGTGAAAGGAAGTTGAGGTTGAGCATATAGTGAAATAAAGATTTCAAGAAAAGAGAAGGGGACATCTAGTCTTGACAGAGTTGGTGTGCTGGGGTCTGCCAGGGGGCCGATGGCTCGCTAGGAGGACTGCCAGGGCTGTGGCTATGGTTTATTACCGGGCAAAATGCAGAGCAGCCAGCAAAGGGAGAAGGAGCATGGGGTGACATCCAGGGGAACCAGGCGCAAACTTCCAGGCATCCTGGAGCACCTTGGATTTCTCCAGCAATGGGCTGTGACGACATGTGCAAAATCTGTCTACCGGGGATGTCTGTCAGACAGCACCAGGGACTTTGCTAGGGGCTGGTCCTGTAGGCCCCCTCTACCTGGCACATGCCCAAATGCTAGCCTCCCAAGAGGAGAGCAGGTGCACAGTGAAGCACTCTCGCCAGTCTTGGGGATGCTGGGAAGCCGCCGAAGTGCCCAGACACCAGCCAAGGGCCACCTCCCAAGCAGGCTTTCCCAAGGCTTAGCAGTCAGGTCGAAAAGTGGGCTGGGCATAGTGACTATCTGGGAATGAGCAGGGAAGGACAACATGAAAAGCCAAGGAGACCCTAGTTCCTGACTTGGGCAACTCCAGGGATGTCACTGATAGGGAAGACGTAAAGACAAGCAGGCTCAGGAACAGAGGCATGAGAAGAGAAGGTCCATGGTAGATCACTAGGGCCAGAAGTGACCCACAACTAAGAACAGGGTGTCCTCGGCAAGCTCCCTGAGCTGCTCCCGCGTGCCATTTCCCTGTTCATGAGCGTCGGGTATAGACCGATCTTCTACAACCATGTCAGTAAACAACGTGCACTCAGAGGTGGGCACCAAGCCTGTTTGGGCTCCAGGGAACATATCCTAAATGTGGTCTGAGCTGTGTGATGACAGAATTAGCCTCATGACCTGGTCTGACTTGGGACGTGGCTGGGGTCTAGGTGTTACCCTATGCTCCCTGTTGGCCCCTTCCTGAGATCTAGCCTCAATCTTAATCCCCACCATGCCTGGTCCTTGGGCTGAAGCTTCAGCCTGGGTGCCCATGAGTCCTGGGGACACCCTGAACGGCACGCTGGAGTTGCTGTCCAAACAAGAAGCCCAGTCTGGTGGGGGAGGAGGGAAGCCCAGGAGCTGCTGACACGCAGGGCAACAAGTGCTACGGGGTTTGTGTGCGGGGGGCCACTCAGGGAGTTAAGGGGTGGGGCACAGAAAAGGGCCTTCTCCCTGGGCCATGGAGAGGCAGGCCGGGTGGAGGAGGGGCGGTCAGCACTGCAGTAGCACCCAGGCTGCGAAAGAGCCAGGGCAGGAGGGCAGAGGCCAGGCAAGCGCCTCATGCGGTGCTAGACACCGGACGCCTGGGAAAGTGGGGAGAACCTGCAAGTAAGAAAGAGTTTACCTGCTCTTCCCACCCTACAAGTAGTGCTTCCATTAGCCCCGCAAATGCTAACCATGTCTTGGAACCAGTTGCCAACATCTGAAAAGAGTAAGATTTAATATACCAACCCAGATTCCTGGCTTCCCTAAACACTAAGATCATGTGGAAACAGAGGTCACAAAATAGGGGGTGTGGAAGTGACAGCTGCTTCCATAGTAGGAGCTGTCCTCTCTGCGAACCAAACCCTTAAACCGCACCCCCAGACTACAGTCATCCAAAGTGCCAACATCTGGCCCCTATAAAGCGCTGTGTTCGCAGCTCCTGCATTAGATAGTTTTATTCCTTGAGCCACAGACAAGCCAAGTCCAAGCTGTCCACTGACATCCTGGAGTCAAGTAGAAAAGGTGAGCAGGAAACACAGGACGTAGGGATCAAGAAGAGCTCCAAAGCTTGTGGATCCTGGGGCCGGCAGGCTTAAAACAGAGGTCTCTGCCACAGGCTGGGGGGCAGCAATGATGGGGTGCGCTGGGTAAGACAGGGCAGGAGAAGGCTGCCCCAGAGACGGGCAGCACAGGCTCTGTGAGGGACATGGAAGGGGAGGGGTGACAACACTAGGGCAGAGTCACGTGAGGAGAGCCAATGTCGCCGTCACATGCTGGAGAGGCCTCGGGAGGAAGGAGGAGCATCATTTTCTGGAAAGAGGATTGTCCCTCACTGGCCCCAGCAAGAACACTTGCACGTGGGAGAGTGGGTCTGGGGAGGGATGGGAGATAAGGGACAGGGAGAGGCTGGGAAGGGTGGGCAGGTGCCGGAGCCGAGAGGCGGGACCCAGCCGTCTGGTTTTGAAGGGCTCCACGGGGGAAAGTGACAAGGGGCAGGACAGGACAATGAACATCTCCTTTAGCTTTGAACACCCATATCCCTGGTTTTACAGGAAGCTTTATATGTAAGATGAAAACATTTTCAGTTTACTGAATTGATAGGGTAGGAAAACACTGATCCACTGGGAGGCGTGCTCCCAGATAGCTGAGTCTTCACAGGTTCTTCCCAAAGGACCTCTTCTAAGAAGAGCATCTTTAAATTTACTGGAATTCTAAAGGACCAACTAAATTGAAACACAGTAACCCAAATATAAAAAAACATATGCGTGTTAGGTAAATTATATGCCCCTTCATTAACTCTTTCAGAGCGGGCGGTAGACCTGCCAATCTTCCAAACACTGAACGTACAAAGGACCCAAACCAACTAAAGCTACATGCCTGTGGGGACAAAGTCACAGGCCCTGCTCTCACCACTGTGGGTTGCCGCAAACATCTGAAGGAAATGCTAATTTCCTCAGAGGCTGGCAGACAGAACGACAAACCCCCGTCCCCTGTCCCCCCCCCCCCACATTCTTGGGTCCCTGAGTTCTACCTGTGAAGAACGCGGGCTCCCGGGCACTTGGCGTGCACTCTGCAGCTAAGCGATCACTCTGGGCTCTTGTGGCCGCAGCAGCCAGCGCTCTCCCACAGCTGGTCTTTGCTGCTGGGCTCTGACATAAAGAACAGAGGGGAAGGGCCGCCTGGAGGCTGAGGCTGTACATCGGACTCTTGGGCTTCTGTCAGCTCATGATCTTAGGGCCGCGGGCTTGGGGCTCACGTCAGGGTCCATGCTCAGCAGAGTCGGCTTGAGATTCTCTCTCCCTCTGCCCCTTCCCCTGCCTGGGTGTGTGTGCCATAAATACATAAATAAATAGATAGACAGATAGATAAATAGATAAATAAATAAATCCTTACAAACAAAAACACTCAGAAAAAGGGGAGGGAAGCCAAAACCAGGAGACCATGCAGGAGGACCAACCATCAGGCAGGCTCCCGCTTCTGAAGAGAGGGCCCGTCACAGCGAGAGGCACCGTGCAGAAGTAGGTACATCTTATCCGCCATCCCTGTGGAACAGGGAGCACAGGATTTCTTTGAAATTCGGAGATGCTTCCTAACGCAGGGCTCGCCTTTCTTCACCTCACTGATGGGAGCACAGGTGAGACCACAAGTAAGGACCCCTGGGGCTCTGGGGGAAGGGAGGGGGTGGCGGGTATACGGTGGGGACAGGACCCAGCAAGGGGTGAAGAATGACCAGGGTGAGGCTGTGAGAAGGGATGTGCGCCTGAAATAATGTATTCGTCCAGCAACGACGGAAGTCAACAGAAATTCACAGCTGTGAGGGGACACTAGCCTGCCGTATCATGACACCTCGCACGCGGTGAGTGCTTCATAAACACTGGTAATTACTCATCAACCGCTAAGTGGCAAGCAAGGAACTGTTTAAAAATACACGGATGTCTAGTCAAGAGATTCAGAATGAGACTGCTGGTAACTCTTCTCAACAGAAACTCACGACAGTTCGCGACTGCATTATTGTCATGTGTTCATCGAGAACTTCTAGACTTATTTTCCTCTTCGCCGCCAGTCAGGCTGCTTGTAAGCTCCGTCTGCACTCGCTGTCCGGCACCTCCTCTCCTGCTCATTATTACTGAACAACATGTAAGCTAGCTTTCCTCTGCACTGCGTCACTGACAGCACCGAGGACCTCGTCACCTGCCAAGAGACAGCTTCCCGCCCCCCGGGGCCCCATCTTCTATCTGCAAAAGCCAAGCTCTGTTCTCTCTTGACCAGAGAGCCACTTAGATTTTCTCCCACTTCTCTGCCTGTTTCCCAGTTTGGCCTCCCCCCGACCTGCCTTTTCTTACAAGCCTCGCGTTCCTCAGATGCCACCCCAGTGCTCTGCCCTCGTTCGGTGTGATCCCTCCAAATCATACCCTCTCACATCTACAATCGCCACATCTACACTAATGGTCCCCAAAAGTGCACCTTCAGCCCACACACCATGTCTAAAGCACGTGACACTCACTGCTTCTTTTGGGATCCCATTCTGTGATGCTAGCCAAGCCAGAAATCTCAACACCATCCTTCTCCCTCTTTCTCCCTCATCTTGCATATCTATCGACCGCGGCCATAAAACCTCTCCAATTCATCCCCTTCCTTCCACTCCTGCAGCTGCGGCTCTCAGAAGCCCTCTCTGGGCTCCACCAGACTCACCTGCTCTGCCTGTCTTCCACCTGGGTTCCTGCTCCCTCAGGTCAGCCGCCATCCCACAGCCGGAATGGCATTGCTGAAGGACCTCCTGCTGGAATACGGCTACTGAAACCTGGGCCAATGAATGCCAAATTCTGACCCATCATTTGAAAGGCTTCTAAAGGGAGGAGTTAGAAAAGGAGCCAAGAGGGAGACCAGAAGAGAAAGGGGGGAGGTTTCCAGCTCTTTCTGGGTCAAGGAGAAAGGAGGGTGGAGGACCAGTGTTGTCTTCTCTCTCCCTGCATAAATGTCACTGTTTTTACGTCTCTGAGCCACTTCCTTTCTTAAATGGATGCACAATGGCTGAAGCCAGTGGACAGCGGTGTATCGCTGTAGAAGACCGGCCAGCGGGGAAGTCTGGGGGGTCTGCGTGATGCTTCTCTAAGGCCACAAGGAGAAAGACTGACCCCGCGGGCTGCAGGGAGATCATGAATTCCCCAAAGATCACAGTGTGGTCTGATTCCAAACATCCCTCTCAAATGTTTTGAGTAAACAGCTAATATACTCTTAGCTGGAAAATTATTTTGCTCATAAATTATTTCAGATTTTAATTTTCCCCTTTTCTGGTTATGCCGCCTCCCTTCATTGACTTTCTCATTTTAAAAAGAAGTTCATAATTCTTTCTAAGTTTCTCTCATCCTGTGTTAGTGACATCTATTTCCGAGTGGAAATCAAGCTACAAAAATGTCTTTCAAATGATGATAATCTGCAAATAAGGAACGATTTCATGTGTGAAAGCACAAATACCCCTTTCGCTAGGAACCCCAGAGAGGAGGCACGAAGCAGCTTTTAGGTTTCCCTGAAGTGGTTCTTAATGGGGTAGGATGGCTGTGGAAGCTGATCAGCAACGAAGCTCTCTCCCCACAAGCCCCCTCACAAAGCCTGGGCACCAGCGCTGATGGGAGTGTACCATGTCTCTGTACACAGAGCCACACACAGATAAGTCTCCAAGATCGAAAACCACTGGGCCGAGCGCTTTTCCGAGTCCCTTGTGCACTATTTAAGTGGAAAAGAACTACCGGGTGTTCTCAGACACTTCATTCCAAACTCATCCTACTGTTTGTAAGCTTTTTCTACATAAGATTGCTTCATGCTAAGTGTGGATTAAGATCCCCGGGGATAGGAGTACCCGTGTGCACATCTTCTGGAATCTAGACTGGTATCACGTTAAACACCCAGCACAGGCATTCATTCATCATGAATAGTCAACAATATGCCTCCTGGATAAATCCCATATTCAATAGAGGTAGCTTCAAGACACCTTTCTATTTCAAATGTACACTCCTGAGTGGCGAAACTTACCCAGAAAGTCTTAGAAACTGGATTTCTACTATAAATCCAAAAAAAAAATCTATTTTAATTTACGCTTTAAAAACCAAGTCTTTAATCAATTAAGTTCCAAGAGAAAAGGCTTTCTGTTCATGAATTGTCATCTGCAATAAACACTCAAAAGCTAAGGATGATGTGTGTAAAGATACAGAAGTAGAGTGAATGCTCCCTTCTGGGTTCCCTGGTACTTCCTGTTGTAGCAGCTGGGAGAGTCTGATACCGACGGCAGTGAGTCAGACAAGCTGCCTTTCCTGCTGGACTGTCATTTCCTGGACTATCTTTCACATAAGTCCCTTTTTTGGTAACTAGTGATGGTAATTAACACACACACAGCCAGAAAATGGCACCTGAAATTATCTGTAGTTAATCATTTTATAATATTTTAGAGCCAACTATTCTGAGTTCATTAAGTTTTCTAAACTTAACTTCTCCATGGGAAGAAATATAAGAATGACTACTTCAGGAACTATGGCTCCTATTCTTCCTCCTAATATACTGAAATGTTGTAGCAAATAATTTTTTTTCACTTTTAACAAAATTACTTTGAAGGCATAATTGTGACCAGTGGCGGTCTATTCTCTGTCAGTGGCGCCATTTCAAGATACCCATCAGATGTCTCGGATGTCCATTAAACACATTTACAGCTTTGTAAAACAACTCTGCCCCTCTGTCCTACCTCTCCCCTGAAGTTCAGACTCCTCAGCTTCCATTTTTTTATGCTCACTTAAACATTTTTTATTTATCTGAAATTAAAAGTAATAAATTTATTGAGTATAAAGACCCCCTCCTCAGGTAATTACTACAATCTAATCAGGTTGAGTATATGGTGTTTATATACGTTTACTTTTATATGAATACAGAGATAAGGAAGATGGTAACTGCTCTTTCCAGATCAATCACTCTGAGCCACCTGCTGTACGCAGATTACCTATTTTCATTTTAATGTACCCAACAACCCTGCAAGGGTTCAGAGAGGGTGGGGGGCGTGTGCCCGAGGTGCACAGCGGGAGTGCGGGGTCCCCTGCGAGCCTGGATTGTGGCACCTCCTAAGTGACAGTGGCAAGGATCACGGCAGCACCGTGTACTTCAATTCTTTATACTGAACACTAACTCTGTAAAGACTTACTATGGCTGCTGCTCTCTTTTCTTTTTTAATGTAATGCTGTTACTGTATTTGACCCGAGCTACTCTCAAAACCCTTGCACCCACTATCCATCCACCTGCCTGGTTCATGACCTCCAGCTTTATACCGGCATTCGGAGATAACCGTGAAAATAAATGGTCACCAGTGCAAGGCACTTCTTCTCCTTTTTTTGTTCACATCTCTCTTGCCTTGGCTCTATTTTTCCATCCCCCAGCTCTAACCAAGGAGGCAACTGCAGAGAAAACCCTAAGGGGCTAGATTCTTCTAGAGCTGTTAGGATGCAAACAGGCCCCATACACCAGCGAGGCAGGGGGCTGCCTTCATCCTCTCCCTGTAAAGTCGATGAGCCCTGAACTGCTGGAGACAGCCATTTAAACTGGTTAATTTTAAATGCCTGCTCTTAAAAACATGCTGTGCATCCGTGGAGTCTGAAACTGGGAGACTCCAAGGGAAGGGAAAGAAAACCTGATGGACAACAGATTTCAAATTTCTGGCCTGGCATCTTGCTGCCTGCGGGCTACACACCTACTCGGCTACTTTGACATGAAGTAGTATCAGTTCTGATGCAAGTTTTCTGAGGGACCGGATGCACTTCCTGTGGGATGGCTTCCGTGGGACTTCTCCCCTGTGGCATCCCCACCAGCTTCCCCCGGGCTCCCCTTCCCTTGGGGCCCCTCTGCTGCGGGGCTCCAATGTACGGATGACTCAAGGAGGATCACTTTTGATCACCATGCCATTACCAAAGAATTAAGGTAACAGGAAATTTACAACCAAATCTGTAGCAGCAAAAGTTTGCTTCCTTCAGAAAGCGGCTGAAGGGCTTTAGAGGCTTGCTGTTCAGTTTACTCTTTTGATTGCTTTGCCACTATGTAAATCAATTTGTTAATGTTCCTTACAAAATGCATGAGCCAGTTATACTGACAAACACACAAAGCTCATTCGTAATTAGCAGTTAATTAGTAAGAAGGAACAGATGCTGTTAGAGTTTCAGCAGGCGAACAGGTTCTGTAAACAATGCTTATAAATCTAAATGAATTTATTAACCACAATACAACTGTCAACATTTTGTTGGCAACCATACAAAATATGGCGGAATCCCCAAAATGTCTTTACAATGTATTAATAATCGTGGTGACAGCCAGGGTCTCTCCAGTCGCCGGTTGGCTCTTCTCAGCCACTCTTCCTTTGTCTCCCTGAAATGTGGTGGCTCAGTCATTCCCTTCCACCTTAATTGCCTACACGCACCGATGAGTAAAGCACACGAACGTGGTACACGGTATAAACTTTCTGCATTTTTGATGTGCCAGCAGCAGCAGAAGCCAGGGACCCACAGTCCTCAGGGAACTCCTTGCCTGTCAGGAGAGCCCGATACTCCCTCTCCTTTCCCCAAGAGAAAGCCGATCCAGTGTGCCAGGTAACTCAATAAAGGAACAAAGTGCTAAGAGGCTAGGTGGAATGGGGTGGGGGCGGGAGTGGATCCATGCCTCAGATACACATGGAAGGTTTCAACGGAGAGGGGCTTTATGGGTGGCTTAGGCGATGGATGAGGTCAAAGGAGGCAGCATGCTAGGAGCTCAAGATCCTCTGTGGAAGGTGGGGAGGCCTGTCTGAAATGAGATCAGGGCTGGGTGGTGGAGGGGGGCTCTGGTCACCCTGGGGCAGGCAGGGAGGAGTCACAGAAGATCCCAAGCTAAGTGGTGACAGGATCAAACTGGCATTATCTGAACGCAAGCTCAGGTACAAGTGCAGGGGGGGAAAGGGGGGCAGGCTGTCCCCAAGGCAGTCTGTCCTGCAAGTCCAGAGTGTAGAGCAGAGCGAATGGGGAGAAGGTGGGGACGCCGTGTGAGGCATTCCCTGTTGATGTGTGAAGAATGGTCACAGCTGGCTGGGGCAGGGGTGTGGGGCCGCGGTGACACCAACATCTTAAGTGATCTTCTCCACGGAGCTTCTCAGAGTTTGGCCACAATGAACGAATCAAAGGCTCTCGTGCGATTACATAAACAGTTCTGAAAGTGTTCTTGCTTCAAGTGATTCCCACGGGGCCCCTGACAGAGACACCGCACCTGTCCCACAGCAGAACCTCGGCTCCTGCCAAGGCCCCGAAGAGTGAAGCCTCTCCCGCAGCCTGTTCGCCCCACCAGTGCCTGTCTGGTTTTAGAGCCCTTCCTTCTGGGGGGAGCTTTTCTTTAAGTGGTATTTTCCTATCCTCGTGGAGACCTCCTTCATAATAGTCTGCTAAGCGCGTAATTGGTGAAAATGAATTCCAGCTCCAGCAGACAGTGCCCTCCAAAACGGGCACTCCAGATAAGGCCGGTGTGGATTTAGAGCAGTGCCGACTTCGTGACTACCACAACACAGGCGCATGGCCAAGAGGAGCTCATACAGTTACCTGCTCTAATGGTATTCTGGAATGCTGAATGCACGTAACAATGCAATGTGAGAATCAAGTCACTGATTCCCTCCGAGGGGGAATTCATTGAAAAAGCAAAGGGATATGGTGCCAGCAGGGTCCCTTCCATTGGTCCTCCAGCACCTGCCTCCTCAGGAAACCTGGCTATCGGTCAGCCCCGGTGCACCGTGGTGCTCAGCCCTCAGGGCTGTGGCCCCAGCTCTTGAAATCACTGTCCTTTCTGCCTGGCCGCTAGGACGAGGGCTTCCTGGGACCATGGGGGCACAGGCAATCACCTCCCTATGCAAGGCCGCTCTCCCCTCTACCTAGACACCCCCGGGCATTTGTTCAGCCACCAGACTCGTAGAGACCAGGTTTCTGCAGCCTCTGCCCACATATCATTTCAGCCAAGGTGTGGAGACTCTGGAAGGCCAAGGTCACAGGGACTGTGTCTGGACCCTGACACCAAGAGGGGGCCGAGGACCCAGCTTCACACATCCCTGTTATCTTGGCCATTTCCCACAGCATCAGCTGGTACTGCTGGCCCGCCGGACGCCTGACCTACTGCTTATGACCTGGGTGACATCGGGTAAGTGACATCGCCTCGTATAGGCTCGGGGCTCTGCAAGACAATGGGACAGAAGTAAAGTGGCTCCAGCGCTGGCCCACAGTGAGCTCTCCGTGGGCGCTGGTGAGGAGTGCGACCTCTACTGTCTCCCGTTCTCCTGGTTTTACCCCCTAGGAAACTGATGGCCTTCCTCATCACTGGCACCTCCCAGTCCCTGGGGACAGAAGGGGTAGGGCAGCACCGGCTTCACTTCCCAAGGTCACCCACAAGCCACTCCTCCAAGAGTCCTTCTTCTGCCAGATTTTGAAGCTTAGTTCAAAACCCGAGACGCAGCCTACAAGAGTCCTTCTTCTGCCAGATTTTGAAGCTTAGTTCAAAACCCGAGACGCAGCCTGAGGAGTACGGCACAGAGTCCACCAACAGAACAGAAGACAAAGTTCCTAAGATGTCAGAAGTTTACAGAACATGAAAAAGGTGGCATTCAGATCAGCAGAAAGTGGCTCAACCTCTGAGCCAATGAAGCTAAACTAGCTGAAAGCATCAAACAGCTCAACAGTAAAAGGATGCAGTTCTAGAACCTGGGGGAAGAGGAAGAGAAGACCTTTAAAGCATTAATGGTAAAGGAGGAAACACAAGATTAAGAAGGTCTGACTCTAAAATTTTGGAAAAACTTGTCCACGTCAAAAATTACTGCAAATAAAATTGAAGCCAAAAGGTAAATGAGGAAAATGTGTTATGTATCTCAGTTCAAATGGCTAATATGCCTACTGAAGAGTGAGTTAACAGGCCAACGATGAGAACGCCAATAGAAAGATGAGCTAACAATTAAACAGGTACTTCACACTCAAAAAATACAGGTGGCCAATAAAAATAATTTTTTGAATTGATAATAAAGGAAGTGTGTATTTCTCAAACAGGAAAATTTAATTCTAAAAAATTCCATAAAACTCATTAAAATTTAAAAACGCATACATAAAATACCCAAATGTAGAATAGAGTATGTAGAAATATCACTTATAAAAGAGTGACCTTTTTTTTCTTCTGGGGGACAATTTGGAAATGTATCTTCGGACTTAAAATTCCTATGTCCCTTTGACAAGCAAGCCTGTGGCTGGAGACATACACTAGGGAAACTGGAGAGGAAGCAGGAACGCGATCTGACTGCGGGACAGCCTGCATCCCACCTGCTGTCCCGTGCGGGAACCAGGGGTGCGAATGGATCTATGGAGAATGTGCCTCAAAGGTGCCTCCGAGGCTCAAAGGTGGGAAACCAGAGCAGGTTCCAAATGGCCTTTATAGTGTGCTCTCATTTTACAAATATAAAGACACATCAGTTACTCTTCTACCCATTCAGTCAAGAAATGATTGAGCATCTCTTATGGGATTAACCCTAACCAGGAGTCAACATTCCTTCCCTCATGGGGCCCCAGCCAGCACGGCGCAGGTGCTCTGCGGGGGCCGGGGTGACGGGAGGGATGGGGAGCAAGGGGAACTCTGGGGATTGGGGGTGGGCGGGATACAGAGAGGTGCCAGAGACTGTGAACTAGAACAGGAGTCTGAAACCATGTGCTAACCCGGTCAGCAAAAGAGTCAGCATCATGGGGGACTTTGTTTTTTTCTTTTTGTTTGTTTTCTAATTTGGATACAATGAGCATGTATTACTTTCAGGGTTTTTTGCAGTTTGCCAAACACCTCGGGAACCATCCCATCCTGGCCATCTGTGGCTCCTCCCCATGCTCAGAGGAGCCTCTTCTCCACCCCCCTCCCCAGGCATCAGGTCCTCCTTGTAGCTCCAAGTCCTTCCCTGCAACCCCCTCCCCACTTCCTGGCCTCCCTCAGTCTTCCAGGCTCACATGGTGCTCCTGCTGACACTCCCCCAGCCGCCTTGCAGGCCAAGAGTCTTTCCACAGCAGCACTGCCTCAGCTGGGACTCCTTGCACCCAGTAGCCTGCCTGCTGGATGCAGCAGTCCTTCCTCCCTCTCTCACCTGCTCTTAGCTTTCTTGTTCCCTTCCACGCAGTTCCCCACCCGCCGGCACCCCAGCACCACGACCTTGTGACCATGTTCATGCCTCAAGAATTGGATGCAACATCATCTCAGCCAAAGAAGATCCTGCCTTTTGAGGAGGGACAGCTTCCCAAACTATCCCCATGAGAAAATGGGGAGCGCCTGCTTCCCCCACGGCTCAGGCAGGCTTGGTCTGCAGGTCACTCTGGACAATGAACTCAGAAGCCAAGGGGCAACTGGTTACTCCCCGGCGGTTACAGATGTTGGCAGGAACAGGAGACATGGAGAATTATTACTCATATGAACTTCTGCACGTCCCTAAATGCTTATTAATTAGAATTAAGTTCAGAATGCCTACAACATATAACTTATCAAATGTTTCACCCATTCTGAACGTAACAGGATAAAGTACTTATGAGAATTACACATGCTTCTGAGCAATTATGTAATCAAGAGTTGATGATTTTGAGGATGCATTTACATACACTGTATACTGGCTGAAATGTATGCAAGGATTGTAAAGTCTAAAGAAAAGGCTAACAAAACATTACCGGCAAACCAAACAAGCTCAGCATTCCAGTGAAAGGGGCACCTCGATACTGACGGCCAGGAAGACTCCAGAGTAATTATCAGAAGGGAGAGCTGAAGCCATCAAGAGAATGAGAAGGCAAATCACAGGCTGGGAGAAAGTACTGTGTGTCAGACTCGTCGGGTAAAGGAACGTCATCCAAAATGTACAAAGAATTCTTAAATCAACAGTAAGAAAATAAGCCAACTGAAAAGTGAGCAGATCTGAACAGAAACCTCACCAAGAAAGAGACACAGATGGCAAACGAGCATAAGAAAGGGTGCCCGGCATCATGGGTCACTAAGGAATTGCAAATTAAAACAATGAGACACTGGTCCACACTTAGCAGAATGGCCCAAGTCTGAAACACTGACAACACCAAATGCCAGTGAGGGTGGGGGGCGACAGGAACTCTCAGCTCGGCACGGACGCGTGGGAAGGCCAGCTGGCAGTTTGACGAAACTACAAATATTCTTACCAGGCGCTCTCTCAACCACACCCTGTTTATTTACACAAATGCGTGACAAGTTCCATCCATACCCATCGGCACACAAATACTTATCAAAGCGGCTTTACTCAAGGTGCCAGAACTTGGGAGCAACCACGATGCCCTTCACTAGGTGAATGGATAAACACTGCGTTATGTTCAGGCAATGCAATAGCATTCGGCTCTAAAAAGAAACGAGCTGTCAAGCCATAAAGACATGCAGGAACCTTAGATGTGTATTACGAAGTGAAAGAAGCAACTTTGGAAGAGCAACATGCTTTATGACTCCAACCATAACTATGTAACACACAGTCCTGCAAAAGGCAAAAAGTACAGTCACAATAAAAAGGTCAGTGGTTTCCGGCGGTGGGGAAGGAGGGAGGAGCAGACACAGCACCGAGGATTTTCAGGGCAGCGGAACCACTGAGTAGGACCTTGTAATGACAGCGACAGGTCACCATACATTTGTCCAAACCCACAGAATGCACGCACCAAGAGAGACCCCAACAGAAACCGTGACTCTGGGGGTAACGGCGGGCCAGCGCAGGCGTGGACCACGGTGCTGGAACCCCAACAGAAACCGTGACTCTGGGGGTAACGGCGGGCCAGCGCAGGCGTGGACCACGGTGCTGGAACCCCAACAGAAACCGTGACTCTGGGGGGTAACGGCAGGCCAGCGCAGGCGTGGCCGCGGTGCTGGAACCCCAACAGAAACTGTGACTCTGGGGGGTAATGGCGGGCCAGCGCAGGCGTGGCCGCAGTGCTGGAACCCCAACAGAAACCGTGACTCTGGGGG
>PITA01000967.1:0-59102 GCA_004023965.1 Spilogale gracilis
TTTTTTTTTTTTTTTTTTTTTTTAAAGATTTTATTTATTTGACAGAGAGAAACACAGCCAGAGAGGGAACACAAGCAGGGGGAGTGAGAGAGGGAGAAGCAGGCTTCCCGCCGAGCAGGGAGCCTGATGTGGGGCTCGATCCCGGGTCTCCGGGATCATGACCTGAGCCGAAGGCAGTCGCTTAACCAATTGAGCCACCCAGGCGCCCCTCATTTTGGGCTTCCTGCTCAGGGGGGAGGCTGCTTCTTCCTCTGCCCCTCCCCTCCTCCAATTCATTCTCTCTGTCTGTCTCACACAAAAATAAATGAAATCTTTTAAAAAATGAGGAAATATATATAAATTGTACAACATAGTGCTTAACATGTCACTCAAGTAAAGTTGCTGCTCTGGTTATTAATAATTACCAGCAGCATTTAAAGACACAAAGTTACTTTCTGATTTCCTGTATACATGGTAATGTGTTCATTTTCATTAAATGTATGTATGTATATATATATACATACACAGCATAACAGTACACAAAAACAGATAATTATTGACAATTACCTTAATTCCTACTCTTTTTATCTGCACAAAGTATTATTGCTATTAATCACTGACCTGTACTCCAATGAGCACATTCTTATCTGTGTTTCCCTTTGTAGGCACCTAATTGATAATAGTTAAAATATGTTTCACAAGATTTTTCTGTTAAAGTCATTACAAAAAGCTTATAATTCTACTAACATTCATCTGAGCATCTGTGGACTCAGGGATAGTGGTACTATGACAGAGCGTGCATCTTTGCATGTCTCCTCAAAGAGACAATGGTGACTGTAGCTTTGAGAACAAGGCAAAAGAAAAAAGAGTATAATTCAGTCATGATAAGGACAAGTGAACAGCTTTAAAAGGATAATCAGAGGATGAAAATCTTAATATTTCCTAGTTCCCCTATGGAAATCAGGGATGTCAAACTTCCAGAAGTGATTTATTAGATTGCCAATTAGGTTGGCTATTATTTGGTAACCTTACTTTTGGAACATCTGCCTGGAGACGTGAGGTGACAAATGAACGGGCAGTTTGAGGGTAAGATATAAACAGAAATCTGCAAATTTCTTCCAGACACAGGATTACAAGACATGGTGACCTTTGTCACTTCCTGAGGCCTGGATTTCCTTGACCAAATATTACTCCAGAAAACTGTGAGGCAACGACTTCTGTAATTATTCTGAGGTTGTGATCAAGTGGTGTTGTACTTAGTAATGAACAGATATCCTCAACACTGCTTCGGGCACTCATGTTTATTACTCAAAAAAAAATATTATCAAGAAAATGGAGAAGCTACTTCAGAAATTTTTGTTGTGTCTGCTAAGAACACACCCTTGAAAACACGTGCATTATTAAATTAAAAATACTGATTTTTCTTTTGGATACAGATTTTTAGATAAATTTCAGAATACTTTGTTCATCACAGTTTGCTCTCTATTAACATTTTAATCCTGGGGTTTCAAGCAGGGCTCTCTTGTCCTTGATGTATTGAAAAACAAAACAAAACTCTGGCCCAAAGAGGCACTTTCTTTTTGGTTGCAACTAAAAACCATAGAGTTGATTTTTACCATTCCTAAAAATGCAGATTATGTCATATTTTTAACTAAAATGTGAAAGTTACTTAAATAAGCACATATCTTTGTCAATTTGAAAGATTTCTGAGATGGAAGAAGGTGCAAATCACATTTTCCACACGACTAAGGAAACTGAGAGCGCAGCTTGCTGTCATCATATCTGCCAATGATAGTTTGCAATGGAAATAATGGTAAATCAACAAAGGTTATACAGATGCTCCCTGAGGTACAATAACAGTTCAGCTTCAACTTATGTTTTTTCGACTTTACAATGGTGCAAATGCCATACAGGCCCAGTAGAAAACATACTTAGAATTTTGAATTTGGATCTTCTCTGTGACTCCCCATAAATGGTACAATCCCCTTTCCTGCCACTGGGCATTGAGCCGCAGCTCCAGTCAGCGGCACCATGAGGGTCAACAACCTGTCTCACTGAAAACCATTTTCTACCCATGCAACCATTCTGCTTTTTACTTTCAGTACAGTAGTCAACAAATTACACGAGATTTTCAACACCTTATTATAAAATAGGCTTTGTGCTAGATGATTTTGCCCAGCTGTATATTAATATAAGTGTCTGACTCAGTTTAAGGTCAGCTGAACAAAACTGTAATGTTCAGTAGGTTATGTATATCAACCCATTTTGATTTACAATATTTTCAACTTATGACGTGTTTATGAAGATGTAACTTCATTGTAAATCAATGAAGATATGTACTAGTTGTTTTTTCAAAATCGATAGATAATGCCGAATGCAAAAATATTGCATACTGTATAGAAGTATCTCTGTTATGTACAAATAATGTGTTTTAAGGGGTTTGAATCCAATTATAATAATCTAGAGTTCTCACAGAATTTCATCAGAAAAATTTAAACCTCTGTCAAAAATCCTTGAAAGGCTAGGCATTAGCATGGAACACTGTGAAATAATTGTACTGTGATGAAAATTCTCATTAATGGGCCCCTTTCTGAGTTTGCTCTTTTGCTGAAGGTACACAGAAATTTTGCCATTATTTGGCAATGTAATATGGAGTGTAAGTCATGACTTGGTGTTAGTCAATGTTTATAGCTCCAAGACTTATCTGATTTTGTTTAAAATTAGATTTCAAATACTTAGATGCAAATTACAAAGCATGTTGATAGCATTGCCCTTTAGCTCTAGTTATTATGCTGAGGAAACAAGTCATGAAAAAGCAATTGCTTTTTTTTTTTTTTTTTTTAGATTTTTATTTTTTTGACAGAGAGAAAGACAGCTAGAGAGGGAACACAAGCAGGGGGAGCGAGAGAGGGAGAATCAGTCTTCCCGCCGAGCAGGCAGCCCGATGTGGGGCTTGATCCTGAGACTCCAGGACCATGACCTGAGCCGAAGGCAGTCGCTTAACCAACTGAGCCACCAGGCACCCCAGCAATTGCTTTGAGTAGAGAAAAATACACCAGAAATCTAGTCTGTGACTTCTTTTTTAAAAACATATCATGAAAGCATCATTTAATTCACGGTATGCTAGGCAAACAACATATGACAAATATAGAATACTGCATTTTTTTAAAGATTTTATTTATTTATTTGACAGAGAGAAACACAGCTAGAGAGGCAACATAAGCAGGAGGAGTGAGAGAGGGAAAAGCAGGCTTCCTGCCGAGCAGAGAGCCAGAGCTGGGCTCCATTCCAGGACTCCGGGATCATGACCTGAGCCGAAGGCCATAGCTTAACGACTAAGCCTCCCAGGCTCCTCTAGAATACTTTATGTTTCAATCAATGCATTTTTATTTTGTTCTATAGTAGAATGTCTTGATAGTATGACAAAGGGATGCCACTGTTTGATGATTTATTTCAAAAGGTTCTGTTCAAATAAAGTCGTAACTGAGAGAGTCATCTGCAGTCCACGAGTTTACATTGATAATTCTTCCATTGGTTAAGTACACTGGGGGGCAACCCAAATAATTTTTTTTGTGAAATTATGTACTTGATATCAATGGAATAATTATTGTGAGCAAGTTAGGAATTCTATATATTCGTAAGTCTAATTTTAGGTTAATTTTAAAAGTAGGTCTAACTTTAGGTTAAAGTTGATATTTAACCATGATACCTGGGAAAGTTTTAGTTTGTAAGCTAGGCAAGAGAGAGGTGATTCTGTCCACTCCAAAGACAGTAGAGACTTATTTGAGCTGGGCCATGAGGCTTATTGGGGCAGGGAAAGTTAGGATGCCCACTCAGACCCCACTGAACACCCAAGAGGAATCTGCAGTAATTCTCCAGTATTGTCCAAGGGAGGATAAAAGCATGTAGCTGGTCTCTAATCATTCTGGGTGCCAAACCTTTAACCATATTTCAAATGTGTCCCATAAGGCATAGACAAAGTGAACTTGTTTCAGAATTGCTATGAAATTAACAGGCATCTGGGCCCCTTAATTAAGTTCCTGTTGAATTGACAAGATTATAAATATAAAAGAAGCTCTATGGTAGCAACCAAAAGAAAGTGACTCTTTCTGCTACAGAGATGTGTGTGTGTGTGTGTGTGTGTGTGTGTGTCCTTAAATAAGTCAAGAACAAGAGTGCCTGCTTAAGACTTCAAGATTTAAACACTGGTAGAGAGCACAATATGATGGACAAAGTGTTCTGAAGTTAATCTACCCAACTCTAACATTTACAGCTCATCAAAGAGTTAATTACCACTGCCCACAGATCATTCTCAACAAGCTCTCTGTTCTTCATATCAGCTTCGTATAGATCAGTAAATTTAGAACTATCTTTTTATCCCTGCCTAAGACCATAGCTTTTACTTTCCCTCATGAGGATCCTCTTATAAGATCTTGTTACAGGAAGACCAGAAATATCATGATTTGTGAAAATAAGCTCTTCAAAGCAAATGGAAAGATAACTTGTAGGAAAATTATGACATATGTCTTCTTTAATAATGACTTTTGAAGTGTTTTACCTCAAAAGTGGCATCTAAAAAGTGTTAGTAGCAATAAGCATAATCATTAACCACAGTCAAGATCAATTTCTTTGAGCAACTTTCATTTACTTATGGAATCTGAAAGATAGCCTTAGAGTACATAATTTTTGAGTTATAGTAAGAAAAAAAAGCATAAATCACAGGGAAAGTCTTAATATCATGTTCAAAATAATCTAAAAAGTATGAACATAAAACAAACATTAGTAATATGGTTTGTACTTGGAAACGGAGTTATACCATAATTTAGTGTCAGAGATTATAAAAGAGCTCCTTTGATGAGTCACATTTCACCATTTCATTTAGTGAGGTTTTTTGGGTTTTGTTTTTTTGTTTTTTTAAAATTTTCTGTGGCAAGAAAGGATTAGCAGCCTTGTGTGTTTTCATTATTCATGAGATGCTACACATAATCATATCTTGTCTATTGTTTTAGCATATATATGCTCTATAAACAAGAGATCAATTTTATAAATATTTGTGTGTATCAGCACATCAGTTATAATGCGGGTTTAATAAAAATGATGATCTTTGAAGACATTACACAGAAAATAAATAATCTTGATTATTAAAGAAATTCTCTACTTCTTAACAACTTCTAAGGAAATGGGTGTCTCGATAGTAATGTGAGATTTAAATGAGAATAGTGTGAAATTCTGAAACAGCAGTATAATTAACTACATAACTTGAATTAAAATATATAGAAGATTTATTCAGAGAAAGACATTTAATCCATACAGCAACAGAGTTAAAATTAATTTTGAAGTGAATTGAAGATTTATTTATAAGATGAAAATTAACTTTTAAAGACAGAATACAGAGTTCTCCAGGTGCTTGTGAGCATACCGGGGAAAAAAAGGTGAAAGTTTTTAAAATGAATTCCATAAGGAAGTCCTAGAAAACTGGGCTGCATTATCGTATCCAATAACAGAGAGCTACAAAGCAGTATGTGCACCCAATCTTTTTAAACAGTTTAATTTTTAAAGTATTTTAAAACTACTAAGGACATAATTGTTTTTTAAGATTTTGTTTATTTATTTCACAGAGAGAAACACAACTAGAGAGGGAACACAAGCAGGGGAGAGAGAGAGGTAGAAGCAGGCTTCCCGCGGAGCAGGGAGCCCAAGCAGGGCTCGAACCCCGGATTCCGGGATCGTGGCCGGAGATGAAGGCAGACGCTGAACAACTGAGCCACCCAGGCGCCCCCCAAGGACATAAGTTTTAAAAGACTAATTTTAGGGGCACCTGGGTGGCTCAGCTGGTTAAGCGACTGCCTTCGGTTCAGGTCATGACCCTGAAGACCCAGGATCGAGTCCCACATCGGGCTCCCTGCTTGGCGGGAAGCCTGCTTCTCCCTCTCTCACTCCCCCTGCTTGCGTTCCCTCTCTCACTGTGTTTCTCTCTGTCAAAAAAAAAAAAAAAAAGTCTTTAAAGACTAATTTTATTCTGGAAGCAGCAGTGAATTGGGGTTACAACACCTACCAGAAGTTCTTCTATTTCAATTTCATGTACTCCCAGGGAAAATGGATTAATATTATTTTTTTCAAGACCCATTTTTACATGTGTTTTCTGAGTTACCAATATGAGAAAACTCAAGGCAGGAGGAACTCCACCACCTTTCAAACAAAGAAATTTAGACTGGGAGCAGCGAAATGTCAGTCAAATCCCAGTGACACTCAGGCATGGTCTAGGAATAAAGACCTCAGCAGATGCTAGGCTCCTCCAAGTTTAAATTCAAGATTGGTGCTTACTTTCTCTGGCACCTTAGGGAAGCTGTTGAAGTTCTCTTTTGGAGCTGACATGAAATTTACATATAATCTATGCAAAGATACCATCTCAGACACTCCAAAAATGGCAGCTAGTTATTTAGTGGAATTCCCAGTGCATCACTATCTTAGTGTGTGCCTTAAGAAAGCTGCCATGTTCTCAACTCTGAAAGTTGGTTGAGTAACACCTACGTGACATAATGCAGTGAAGATTATGTAAGATGAGGTGTAGAAGCACGTCTGGCACAAAACCAGTCATGTCCTTTTCTTGGTCCTTCATCTCTGTCTATTTCAATTTCCTAAGCAAGAATCCTTTCTCCTCTAAGGTACTGCTTCCCTTCATTTTTTCATTAATCACTAAGAAATGAGGTTAAAACTAGGAAATGTGAGTGGCTTAAGCAAATCTACTACAGAATAAATCACCTTCTTGTTATTCCATGTTCTCTGGAAGTGATCTGTGTTAGAACAGGAAATAAAACACCAATTAAGACTACTGATTTCCTCCCCTATCTTTAATCTCTATGGGATGTACACACTTGAACAAGTTATGTATTATCTTGGATGGGAGGCATCTGTTTCCTAAACTGTAATAATACTTGGATTAAATAGATGATCTTTGAGACTTATCCCACCTCTAATTCTGTATTATCATCAAATCAATCTCCACATCAATGGATATTTATTTTCCTCTTCTCTGTTTTTCTTAACTTCTCACCTGATAGCATTGTGCTCAATTTTGTCAGCTTGAATGATGAAATTTGGATGTTAATGAAACCACAATTGTGATTTTTAACCTTGCACAGACCATGAGTTTTGCACCATTCCAGAAGCTCTCGCTAATGTATCCTTTAATTAGAGAGACAGGCTGATAAAATATGGTTGGATCAGCAAAAACTCATTCCCAATTCAGGAAAAACAATTTAAAGTGCACACTCTGCTAATATTGTTATCACTTATGTAGAGCTGTTGTGTGTACTCATTGCAAAAAACACATTTCTCATCGTTGTGCTTGGTAATCTTCAGAATCTGACTCTTTAAGTAGTATTCTTCATGAATTAACAGTAAAATAGCTAGGATATTCTAGATACACATATACCTATATAATATCTAAATATATCGTTATACGAGGACTATTGATTATTGTGTTTACAAAATGGCCCACATTTGTCAATTTTCCTCAATGTGTATAATTTAATGAGGAGAGATAAATTGCTTCTTTGACCAATTTCACACAAAAACATTGATTTGCTTTTCAAGCATACACTGAGAATATGAATACTATTTGATAGCTATTATTAATAACATTTCTCAAGAAACTAAATTTTATAATTATTAATATTCAGACAAAGGTAGAATAATTGTGATGAAAATTATAGGATTGACTCCTACTCCCATTTTAATACAATATGCTGAATTTGAATTTTCTGTGACTTAATTAAAATCTTTCATATTTAGAAGATCCAAAATGTAATTAACTGCTTGTGTACTTTGCTAAAGTTCCAATGTCAGGAAAACATAGATAACAAAACAAGTAATGCTGTTTGTTCTAGGACCAATATGAGGATAGTCCAGGCAAATAAATGACGAGGAATGAAAACAAGGTATGGCTTGTTATCATATTTGAATGATTATATTAACATTACCATTCATTCATCCTAATAATTAAATGAAAAAAATAATCTTCTATATTTCAGGAGCTTTGCTAAGATAATGCAAAAACTCTCTTGATTATGAGGTTCAGTATTGTTCATAGATAACCCATACCCCAATCTTAAAATTCACTTTGGAGAGACTTATTGATATTTTATTTCAGTAACTTAGTACATAAAACTTTATAAAGTAAACCCAAATAAAAGGGATACCTAGGATAAAAAGATGGATTAAAAAATGCTATATGTGAGAGTTTAAGGAATATTTTCAGTGGGAAAAAAGTCCCTCTATATCATGGATGTCTCTGAACAACCTGAGAACTAACATGCGCTGTTGTGCTAGGAATCCAGATAGATTAATGTCATCCCCTTGAGAGAACCCGTGACGCCTTTGTCTCCTTTGACTAGAACAAATTGTAGATACCTGTTTTTCATGTGAAGTGTGGGAGACAACTAAGGTTTGGATTACAAAGCAAATGTTAAAGTGCTATTTTTCATGTGTATTATCTCAAATTTTATCATAAACCCGTGGGAGTAGGTCTTTTGGTCCTATTTTTTTCTCAGTATGAGGGAATAGAAGCTTATCTTTATTGAATGTGCTACATCACAGGTAGAATTCAAATTCCAAATTTTCTGGATCTAAAGCCTGTGGTATTTTGTGCATTTTACAGACTTGCCTCATTTAACAAGAGTGGAGTTATCATAGAGTTATATATATTATATATATATATAATATATATAATCGAGTTTGATTAAATATTTGTGTTGCATCACCTAAGAGACATACATAAGCAAAATGCCTACATTGTAATGGAATTAAATTGTGAGAAGTTTCATAATGAAATCATATTCTATGAAGACAAAAACAGAGATGTTAAATTTTCATTAGGTAAAAAACAAATATCAAATAAATCAATACCAAATTTAGATCTGTGCACTCTTTGCTGAAATATTATCAAAGTGTGCCACCAATAGTAAATTTGAGAGTAAAGGAATAATAGAATATATTTTAAACTATTTAATACAGTAATTGGTATTTGTTGAAACTGCTAAAATATCCCATGTTTTTAATAGACTTTGTCCTGTGCTGAATATAAATAAAATGAGAACAAAGTAACACATCCCAGCTCTTTTACACAAAAACATTCGTAAATTATTCTATTAGTTTTGGATAGTACATACATGGATATATAAATTTCTAATAGATTAAACAACATATTTTATGCATATCAGGGCTACTGTTTTTTTGTTGTTGTTGTTGTTGTTTTAGATTTTATTTATTTGACAGAGATAAACACAGCTAGAGAGGGGACACAAGCAGGGGGAGTGAGAGAGGGAGAAGCAGGCCTCCCGCTGAGCAGGGAGCTTAATGCGGGCTTTCATCCCAGGACTCTGGGATCATGACCTGAGCCAAAGGTAGACGATTAACGACTGAGCCACCCAGGCGTCCCTGCTGGTTGTTTTAACAACTAGAGAAAAATTTTAAATGTGTTGGGCCAATTAAGGATTAGCTTGAAATAATATAATTGAATATAAACTCAAGGTAACTATTAGTATAATGGTGTATTCTCCATTTTTTTTCTTTCTCTTTCAACTTTTACGGCAACTTCTTCAGAGAAGAATGTTCACATTACTTATTAACTTTTGAAAATTCAACAAAACAAACTAAACGGTTTAAGGACAACTCTTATATTATTAGGGTATATCTGAGCACAGCTCTATGTAGTTGAATTGACATTATTAACTAAACATAGTAAAATTCAGTAGGAAATGACTCCAGTGATGTTCTTAAAATTATGTATGAAGGGATGCTCAATTGGCTAAGCATCTGCCTTCGGCTCGAGTCATGTGACCCCAGGGTCCTGGGATGTAGTTCCTCATCAGGCTTCTTGCTCAGCCTGGGGGCTACTTCTCCTTCTGCCTGTTATGTCTGCAGCTCTCCATTTGTGCTTGCTCATGCTCTCTCTCTTTGACGAATAAATAAGCAAAATTAAACAAAAATAACATTAGTAATATTAAAATTGCATGGGGGTGCCTGAGTAGTTCAGTCGGGAAGCGTCTTTGTTCCTCTCAGGTCTCGATCTCAGGGCCCAGCATCCAGCCCCACATCAGGGCCTCTTCTCAGTGGGGTGCCTGTTTCTCCCTCTCCCCCTGCTCATGTTCTTTCTCAGTCTCTGTCTTTCAAATAAATAAATAAAATCTTTTTAAAGAAATGAATGAATCAATCATTTGTGTTGTAATGATATGTATTTAAGTATATATTAGAAATAATAAACATATTTGCATATACATATGAATTAAACATGTATAAAAACAATATAGTATATAGTGTATGTGTTTAAAAGATGAATGCATCAGTTTTTGAGTGTATAAAACCAGCATAACTGATAATGTTAACTGTATTAGAAAAAGGAAAATATGTATGTCTTATTCTCTTTTGCCTTACCAAAATATGGAAAAATTTAAGATAGTTTTCAAGGTTAACTTATTAATATGACTAGGAAATCAATCTAATGACTACATGTCAGAAAAGATAACTTTTTTTAAAAGATTGTATTTATTTATTTGACAGAGAGAAACACAGCCAGAGAGGGAACACAAGCAGGGGGAGTGAGAGAGGGAGAAGCAGGCTTCCCGCTGAGCAGGGAGCCCGATGTGGGGCTGGATCCCAGGACTCCAGGATCATGACCTGAGCTGAAGGCAGACACTTCATGACTGAGTCACTCAGGCACCTTGAAAAGATAAACTTCTAAGCACAAAAATTTAACTAACTGTAAAAAAGTCTTCTGTGCCAATGCAAGTCTGAGAATCATTTAAATACATATTAAATTAAAATATTAAATTAAACTTAAATATATAAATATCTTAAATCTAAATTAAATATACAAATAGCTTTTATTAATTTAACACATACAGTGATAGACAATGGAAGTTTCTCCCTGAATTTTGATTGTCCGAATGTGTACTTTATCAAATTGAGAAGGTAGGGCTAGTAACTGATGGCTTATAATTCTTTAATGGCTACTATCTATTAAAAATATATAAATATAAAAGATAGTTACTTTGGGAATACTTAATCTTGAGAACATCTGCTTACTCTGCAATAAGATATCATATGCTCATGAATTTGTAATCCAAGTTGGTATTTTTGTATACAAATTTGACACTTTCATAAATAATTTAGTTTTTCCAGTCTTATAGATACAGAGTCATTTGCACAATATGGAATATAAGTGTATTTTCTGGCACTATCCCTTGATGTTAGATTTTCTAATTTGATTCCCAGAAAATGATACATTTTCATAATATTCTTGGATTATTTATGAAATAATAATTGTGTTGATAAATCATTGTCCCAAGTGCATCACTATATTTAAAAAGAGAGAGACCTCTAAAACAATACAGATTTATATATTTCTAATTCATAATTCATGAATAATAAGCCCCTTGTATGTTTGGGGTTTTTCTCTGGGATTTCATAAAATTAGGGGTTCTTGATGCACCTAGTAGGAAAATCCCATTGTACCTCATTTTATTAATCATACACATCTTCATAACACAGAACTCCGGTAACGATTAAGATTGCTAGAAGACATGGTGAATGAAGTGATGCAATGAATAATAAGCTTCAAAAGGAAGGGAAAAGCCAAGTTACGATTCCCCTAAGCAAGATGTGTAGTTCCTGGTATCAGTTATCTATGGACACAGTAATAATAATGTGTGTGCATGCACACAGGTGTGCGTGTGTAAAGACACCATAGAACTCAATGGCTTAAAGAGTTCTTCATACATTTTTTTTCAGCCCTGGAGCATGGAGGTCTTCAACTGGGGCTGATTCACCTGCATAGTTTTTCTGGCCTGTCCTGAACTCATTCACAGTAGACAGTTGGATGTCTAACAGGATTTTGAGATGACTAAACTATGTCTTTTATCCTCCAATAAGCTAATTGGACAATATTCTCAAAGAAGAGATGAAGGCAGAGTTAGAAAATAAATGCCTTAAAATTCAAATCACTTAAGACTATTTGAATTATGGTCTCCAGCATTCCATCAGCTTTAAACATCTCATGATGGAACCCAAAGTACATAAATCTAGAAGAAATTTCAAAGAAGTGTAAGAAAGGTAGGAAAAATACAAAAATACATATTATAATAAAATTTGGAAGAAGAGGTTTTACTTAGTCAATTAAAGGACCAAATAAAATATCTGACTAGAGTAAACCTTGGAGATTGATCAAGATGAATGTGACAACAGGTAAGTCTAGAATAATCCTAATCATATATTTTTTAAAAGTATATCTAATTTTTAATTGAAATTTTCATTGTTACCAAGTTAAGGAATATTCCATTTATGAATTTTAAAATTTAAGGAATAATAGTACTTAAATAATTTCATCTAGGAGAGTTTCAACTAAAATTTTTGTATATAATGTTTATTTGCATTTATCTACTTTTCAAGTAAGGATCTTAAAGGACCAAGAGGAAAGGAAGCCAAGTTAATTTATTCTGATTATAGAATTCTAGTTCATAGAACAGGTGGCAAATTTCAAAAAATAAAGTAAATATTTCCTTGAAATGCCTAGTTTTAGAGAAGTATGCATTGGACATGGAATTGAAAATAACAGATAAAAATGAAACACGTTTCATTATGCTTTCAAGGGAAAAGCAAAAGTTTGGCAGGAGGTCACCCTTTTCTGAATTGTCCCCAAATATTCTTCCCTGCTGTTCTATCACCAGGAAGCAGATTACTCAAGGGGAATAAAAGCACCAGATTTGAAGTTGGAATATAAATATTAAGTCTAAATCCTGGAAATACTTTTTAAAAAACAAGCAACGATAATAAAAGAGAAAACCAGATTAGAAAAAGAATTTCAGTTGCTCAAATGCCCACCTCTGGAATTGATTAGTTTCTACATCTCGTCTTTTCCAAAGTACTCCTTGAAGATATTAAGAACTATGTGTGGGTTTTTATTCCCAATAACTCTTTTGGAATGTTGGCATTGAAAACACGGCATTAAGAAATTAGATAGAGTAATGATGCCAGTATTATTTTTTTAAAAACTAAAAAGGAATACGGTGGTATTTAGAAGAAAACATGAGATTAACAGGCTTCAGATTAATGAGTTACCTAATTTGGTGCAAGTTAATCTCTTGCTTTATAGTGTGGAAAGACTACAGTCTTGCTTACACTGTTGTTATCAAGCATGGTGGAAATGACATATATGAAGTGCTTGACAGTGAAAGTTTAACAACTATTAGACTTTATCTTTTAACTGAAAAATATCAAGTCTCTGCTTGCCATTTTTATAGCAAATATGATAAAGTTATGCATCTCATCTATAACCTATTTTGTGTATGCTTAATTAGAACAGTTAGAAATTAGAACAGATAGAAAGGCCATAATCCTTTGAGTTCATTTATGCCCATTTTACCTATTATTTCCCAAGATTTTATGTACCATTCCCCACAAACCTACGATCCCACATGGCTTTTTATAGGCCATGGTGGATGCAGTTTTTTTTTTTTTTCCTTTCTATCTTGTATTCATATCAGAGTTTTGACATTCTTAAGCATAGTTTTGGAAGCCAGAAAAAAATTCTATACTGTCTAAGTAATTATCGGTACTCTGTCATATAAATTAAGAATTTAATAAATAGATGTTTGGTTATAAAACTGTGAATGTGAAAAGTGGAACAAGGGACTCCAAAATCCCTAGATCCCAATAAATGAAAATCCCAAGTAAAAAGGAAGCTGTATTTGCACTTGAACCAATTTCCTTGTAGCGAGAGGGTTTTCTGGGGATTCTGCTGTTGGACAAGGGCCCAGGTCACTCTTGGCAGCTGCCCCATGACTGGGGCAGCAGCTGGTTCATATGCTTATATATTGATTACCCTCCAGATGGAGTGAAAAGATGAAGTAATTATGAATTATTACAGAAAATTGGGTTTTAAATTTTGACAACATGATGAAAACAAACTCTAAATCATGATATTCTTAATTAAGATGATTAAGGGTTTATTTTTATTTAAAATCAATAATAAATGTATTTTAAATAATTCACAAAATCCTGTTGCCATACAGTTTTTTTTTATTCAATGCTATGAATTAAATTGAGCCCCATTCGAATCTTTGTGAAGATATGAGAGATGCCCATGCAGATTTCTCCCATCCCTGAAAGGCCTGTGTTACTCCGTGCATTTCCTGGACACAAGTTTACTTTTAAAAAAGTTACAGACACGGGGCACTTGGGTGGCTCAGTCGTTAAGCATCTACCCTCTGCTCAGGTCATGATCCTGAAGTTTCAGGATCAAGCCCTGCATTCTCCCTCTCTCATTCCTCCTGCTTATGTTCCCTCTCTAGCCGTGTTTCTCTCTGTCAAATAAATAAATAAATTCTTTAAAAATAAATAAATAAAATAAAAGTTACAGTCATAAGAAATCATTTCCTTGGATTGTTTCATTCCATAACTACTTACTAAGAGTCTTGATCGCAATACAGCTGCTCAATATTTTCTCAAAGAAACCACTCATATTATTAACGGAAGCAGGGAACTCACAAATGCACACTAGCTATAAAATATTAAATGGTTTATCATTGCTTTCAAGGTTTCACTCACATATGTATTGATTCAATAAGTTGTGGAAAAGTTAATATATATCCAGCTCTAGGGTACTTTGGGAAGCAAAACTTGGTAAAACACTGCAAAGAATTCTCCATCTATTTTTGGAAATAAAACATACACGCATGATACAATAGGACAGCAATACTGTACTGAACATGAACAGGAGCTGTGGAGTGTGGAAAACTCTCTCCCCACTTACTAAAAGTATTTTGGTGACAAGGATAAAATGGATGATTCAGTAAGCATTTGTCAGCAAAAGAAAGATTAATGTGGCAAAGTAGAGGGGAGGGAATTATAGGACACTTCTCTAATTTTATATGAATGAGTCACGCATTCAAATAAAATAATTTATTTGGATGATTCAACTATTACCTAACCTCTTTTTTTTTAAGATTTTATTTATTTATTTGACAGAGAGAGAGTACAAGCAGGAGGATCAGCAGAGGCAGAGGAAGAAGCAGGCTCCCCACAGAGCAGGGAGTCTGATGTGGGACTTGATCCCAGGACCCTGAGATCATGACCTGAGCCAAAGGCTGCTGCTTAACCAACCGAGCCACCAGGCTCCCCTGTTACCTAACTTGTATAAGATGTCAGAAAATCTGTGTTCCAAAACATTTTAGAAATAAGTTCTGTTTTGGGCGCCCGAGTGGCTCAGGGGTTAAAGCCTCTGCCTTCGGCTCAGGTCATGATCTCAGGGTCCTGGGATCAAGGCCCACATCGGGCTCTCTGCTCATCAAGGAGCCTGCTTCCTCCTCTCTCTCTGACTGCCTCTCTGCCTACCTGTGATCTCGATCTCTCTCTCTCTCTGTCAAATAAATAAATAAAATCTTTAAAAAAAAGGAAAGAAGTTCTGTTTCATGAATTTATTTTTTTAATCACCTGTTGTGTACCTAAAATATGAAAGTTTGAGTACAATTTAAATAAGACAATCTCTCTTTGAAAAGCTCACTGGTAGAAAAACCATATTAAATGATAGACTCAATGCTAATGTTAAAAACACAAATATTTGAAATTATACACACATGAAATACCTGTAAAACTGTATGTTTGGATTATACTTGCATTTACAATATGTAATACAACAATTACATTACTGATGGGGCACCTGGGTGGCTCAGTCTTTAGGTGTCTACCTACGGCTCAGGTTACGATTCCAGAGTCCCAGGATCAAGTTCCACATCCCGCTCCCTGCTTGGTGGAGAGCCTGCTTTTCCCTCTCTCACTCCCCCTGCTTATGTTCCCTCTCTAGCTGGGTATCTCTCTGTCAAACAAATAAGTAAAATCTTAAAAAAAGAAATTATGGCACTGTTGTTTCAGATTTTCTAACACTCAGAGTTGTGATTTTATCACATGACCAGCAGTATTTCCTCAATAATTGCTTTAAAAATATCACTGGATGGAAATATCAGTCTTACAAATGTATATCAGTTTTTTTCTGTTCAATTGCCTATAATTATAGCATTCCTGTCTTTTTTTAAAAAGATTTTATTTATTTATTTGACAGAGAAAAACATAGCAAGAGAGGGAACACAAGCAGGGGGAGTGAGAGAGGGAGAAGCACGCTTCCCATCCAGCAGGGAGCCCAATGCAGGGCTGGATCCAGGACTCCAGGGTCATGACCTGAGTGGCAGACGATTAACACTGAGCCACCCAGACACCCTGCATTCTTGTCTTGTTGACCAGATTCCAAGGTCATGTAATATGGCACAAGACAAATAAAATTAGTATTCTATTCCTCTATTTTCATTTTCACTTAAGAATACGTGACCAAATTTCACAGGCAGGACAGAGATTACTTAGTCTGACTATGGTGTATCTTCCAGGTGAGAAATAATCTTAACCACAAAGATAATTTATCACTATTTTTAAAAAAACTATTCTCACATACCACACTAAAGACCATTTATAAAACTGGAACTTAACCATCCTAGAGACAATAGATTTGTTATGTGTTAAATAATCTTTTGATGTCACTGAAAATTATTTAGTTCCTTGTGTAGACAAGATAGATTATTCTAAAATATTCTGTTAATATTTCCCCCTCAGAATGAAAGTATATTAATCTAATTTTTTTTCTTAAAGTGAAATAGTATTTCAGAAAGTTTGTGAACTAATTTCAGAATCTTTAACCCTGATTTTTTTTTTTTTAAGATTTTATTTATTTGACAGAGAGAAACATAGCCAGAGAGGGAACACAAGCAGGGGGAGTGAGAGAGGGAGAAGCAGGCTTCCCGCCGAGCAGGGAGCCCAATGTGGGACTCGATTCTGGGTCTCCGGGATCATGACCCGAGCCGAAGGCAGTCGCTTAACCAACTGAGCCACCCAGGTGTCCCTTTAACCCTGATTTTAAGTCTACATTTTCATCAGGAGTATCTCTCCATTGGAAAACATCTTGTGAACAAAAACGATGTAAAAAGAAGGAAAGTAAGAAGCCTTTTGAGCTTAATTCTTTCCAGGTTCTTACCATTTCAGTTTATATGAATAATTATATATATTTCACTATTTTTTAAGCAAGCTCTATGCCCAACATGGAGCTTGAACTCATGACCCTGAGATCAAGAGTGATGTATTCTACCAACTGAGGCAGCCAGGCACCACAGACCTCACTTTTAATGTAAATAAATTCCATTTATCCATTCTAAAAACAAAGTCATACAACAGTACTTACCGTGAAACCCGTACTTTTCATTTTAATGTTTTAACCCAAAAATAATTCAAAGAAGATATCGGGGTAATTAAAGTATCTCCTGTAAAATTCAGAGTAGAAAACATGGAAGACAGAGTTCATGAAAAATAACGTATGACACTGCGATTTTTTATTAAACAAAACACTACTTAAAATTCTAGTCAGCATTTAATTTCCATGTAAAGAACTGTGTTGGCAGAGTTTTACTAGCATTTTATAGATTTAGTTAGCAGATGTCATTTTGGCTCCATAGGTAATATTTGTTCTAAACTTTGAAAGTATACAAACGCTTGCCTTTCGACAGGACCAGGCACTGCTCCCATCTCCCCCCCCCCCATCAACTCTTTGAACATATGCTGTGGATGATAGAATGTCATTAATTAAACACTTACACAGGTTTGGTAAATTTAGAAAGAAGCCATCTACATGTTGTTCTCAACTATCAACAGTTTTTAAAAGCTGTTTTATGGGAAACATTTGAGATTCCTAATTGAGGTGGAGGACAATGCTTGTTTTTCTTACCTATGTGATTATATTTATGCATGTTTTAAACCAATACTACCAACTATTGACACACTGATTATGGGAAATTAAATGCAATTCAAAGAGCTGTGTTGAAAAGGAAGACAAATTTAGCCAACTTTGGTTCAAGGCCTGATATTTCTAGGTCATTCCCACATGAAGTGTAAGTAGGCCATGCTAAATAAGTTCTATGAGGATATTTTATTAACAAGTTATTATTATTTGTCCTTTTGGTAATTGACGAAGCCCACTCGAGAGTTTTCTTTTCCTCTTGCTCTCCTGTAAGGTAGCCCTTCTGGGTAGCCAAGGAATCTTCCTAAAGGTAGATATATGATAAATAGATGATAGACAGATAGAAAGATGATAGATAGATAGATAGATAGATAGATAGATAGATAGATAGATAGATAGATATAGATAGATAGTAGATAATTTTAGAAGAGAGTTGAGAGAGCGGCAAAGGAAGAGGGAGAGAGAATCTGGAGCAGATTCCCTGCTGAGTGCAGAGCCCCACGTGGGTCTCAATCTCATGACCCTGAGATCATGACCTGAGCCAAAATCAAGAGTTGGGGGCTTAACTGGCCAAGTCATCCAGGCACCCTGCCAAAGAAATCTTTCTAAAGTATACTGCAAATTGTGTTACACTGTCAGTACAATCCGTGGATACATCCTCAGTGCTCTAAGATGTGGTTCATACTCCTAACATGGCTTACCAAACTCTCATCTAGCCACAATTTTTCCCTTTCCGCCTTTTATATCTTGTTCCTAGAATGCGAAACCATAGGAAAAAGAGAAAAAAAAAAAAAAAGACTTACTGTCATTGTTTTCTCTTGTCTCTGGGCTCTTCCACTCTATCCTTTAAGGCTTTCATTCTTCTCATTCCTCTTCATTTATATCACTTCCATCACTTTTTACAGTTTCCCTTCAACCACCAAATTGATTTAAGCATCTTCCTGCCTCTTTACTTCCTGCCTAGGAGTTCTCACACTGCCTTGTATTTTATACTTACTTCCTGTCTCTCCATCTAGAAAGTGAGCTCCATGAAGGCCATGAATTTGGAGTTTTGAACAAGAATACCAATTATATAACAATTATAAGTATAGGTCATAGCATATATACAGATTTCTTATAAGTGCTCCTAGTTTGGTAGAGACTCCCATATATTGCAAAAGAAGTGGAGGAAGGAAAAATTTTAGATCAGGGCATTTCACAATAAGGAAAAACAAGACATTTTAGAGATTAACTAGAGCAGATCAGATTATTTTGTGTAATAAGAAAAAAATACAAAATGTCGTTGAATTTTGTGGGGAGTTACAGCTTCTTTTCTGTAGCTGGTTGCTGATCAGATCATAATGCTACTAGATTGTTTTGGTCTAGCTCATTGTCACTTTGACATGCTAAAAAATTTAGCTGTGCCTTTATAGTGAAGCATACCATATGAGGTCTTAAGAAGTGCTTTTAATGAGTAATTTTAATGAGTAATTGAGGGAATAGAAATGTCAGGTTGGGAAAATATATAAGGATAATTGAAGTGCCAAAGCACAAACTGAAAGCTGAAAACAAGTAGCATTTTTTTGAGGTGAGTGGAACATCTGATTATCAGATTTCTAGAAGGCAAAGTACAGTAAGAATTATCATTTATAATAAAAATTTCAGTGTCTATTTAGTAACACATTTGAATTTCTCAACAGCAGGATTTTTGTTCCAAGTTTTTCATATACATGGCACTCCATAGTACAGAGGAGAACATACAGTACAGCATCCATAAAACAAAGACTTTGGCAAGTTTCAAAGGTCCTTGCCTTATAAAATCTCTCAAAATAGACTGATGGCATAAGGCCAAACAGAATTTGGTAAGCACGCACCTGCAAAAGTCCTAACTAAGCAGCTCTGTTCTCTATTGCTCTAGCTCAAAACAAAAATAAAACTAAGAACTGATAACAGATGGAAGGCCTGTCTATCTTTTTAAAATCTGCTATGGATATTAAACCTCACAATAAAGATTTGGTTCATAACTACAGGGTAATAAAAATATCATATGCATTTATCAAAAATACTTACACAGAGGAAATCAGCAATTTCTAAGAATTGATCCTGCTTGGAGTGGAGAACAGGGAGAGGGAATTGTATTACTTTCTCACTGAGTGCTAAGTAACTCCCATGTTCCCAAACTAACAACCAGTACATACAAAAACATTCATGTTACTATTTTTTTCCTTGTGGGTAGAAAATTTATTAGGAAGTGAGCTTAATACCAATACTTGGGGGAATCAAGGACCAGAAATAGGCAGATGGATAGTTTCAACTGTGATGTCTTGGATGATTCTGTGGAGTGTTGGATCTGTGCTGGCTCTTAAGATTTCTTCAGAACGGATGCCATGGGACTGGTGTTTTATGCTCCCATATGGACTAGCCACTGGATACAGCTAGAATCTTTTAAATCTCAGTTTGCAGTGTTTTTTCATAAACTAGTACACAGGATCCCCAAATTGCTTAATGTTCTCACACCTGCATAAATATACCTATTCTTGGTTTTTGTGTATTTATTTCCAGCTTTTTAGTGTCTGAAATTGTTTTAGCTGTTGCTTTTTTACTTAAAAGAATTATCATTGATTTTTAAATCATTTCTCTTGTTTTACAGCTTTCATTCATATCTGCTATTATGTGTTCTTTTATTTTTGCTTCAATTTTATTAGATTTGCTTTGATCTTTCCTAAATTTCATATGAAACTTCAGTTAATGTGTTGTATTAACTTTTGTTTTCAGCAGTGTTTGCCAATTATATAGCTTGGTTTTATTCCAGACACAGTTGGCTTTTCATATTTTAGTATCTTACTTATCTCTTGAATGTAAAATTCATAAAATAAGTGGTATTTTTGATGCCCACTTAATGTAGATGTTATCACTACTCCTTTACTTCTGTCTGTACTTTTAAAATGAAATTAGTGTGGTGCCTGTGTGGCTCAGTTATCTAAGCATCTAACTTTTTTTTTTTTTTTAAGATTTTATTTTTTTATTTGACAGAGAGAAACACAGCTAGAGAGGGAGCACAAGCAGGGGGAGTGAGAGAGGGAGAAGCAGGCTTCCTGCTTAGCAGGGAGCCCGATGTGGGGCTTGATCCCAGGACTCCAAGATCATGCCCTGAGGAGAAGGCAGCCAACAACTGAGCCACCCGGGCACCCTGCATCTGACTCTTGATATCAGCTCAGTTCTTGATCTCAAGGTTCTGAGTTCAAGCCCTGCATAGAGCCTATTTAAAAATAATAATAAAATAAAATAAGTTACTTCAGCCTAATATTATTAGATGATTATTTCATAATTTTTTAGTTTCTCTTTTAAGAAAAAAATAGCTTCACCTGCATTATGTGTACTTTATAGGCAGTTTTTTAGTTTTAATTAATTTTATTTCTTTGCTTAAAACTTACCTTTTTATAATTTAAATGTAATGACTGTCCTATTCCATATGTCTTGAGGGATTTTGATGGATTTAGGTAAGGAAATTTTCTTTTTTCTAATTAAGAAGAGCAGAAAAGAAACACATGCAAAGCTACAATGAGTACTATCCCCAAAGTACATATATATAAACTATTAAAATACTTAAACAGGTTGTATGATTTCTGCCAGTTTCCTTAGCTGAAAATCTAAAATTTTAACACATAAGAAATAAATCTTGGATATAAAAATATCGGGTTGTATTGTATTCAACTCCATAGACATAAATACATTTTTTCTCCAGGAAATATTCTTTCTACAATAGCTGATAATTTTGTTTTCGATTGTTCTTTGACCTCCTCTTAAGGAATACCTATTATATCTATATTGGAAATTCAGTCTCTCTGACACAAATTCAATGTATGTTTTTTTATAGCTATAAATTGCCATTTTTTTTTTATTTTGCATTCTAAGAAACTTGGGCCTTCACATGTATTTTAAGAGATTTCAGCATTTTTTTTTTGGTGAGGTGATACAACGCAATGACACTTGGATAGATGAAGAACTGACTTTCCTGTTGGTGTATATTAGGAGGTGAGAGAAGGCTGCCAGGCAGGGCCACACGGGGGCGATACAATGGGATAAGGTAACAAAGAGGCAGAACTCAAGGGCGCAGTTTATATACCTGGTAAGTGGGGGGAGGGGAGCTTAGGTTTTGGCAACTCCCATTGGATTGCCTATTTTGAATAATTTTGCAGGGCTTGGAGTTAGGGGCTGTTCCCATTCTCTGGTACTGGCACTGGGATGATTTGGGTGGGTGCATAGTGGCCCACCCCTCCCAGGATGTGGGAGCCAATACAAGAAGTGGTTGAGGTATGTATTTAAGCACTTTTCTCAAGAACGAGAACTCATTGGCCTCTTGCCAGGTCCTCAAAACTGGATCAAGACAGCATGTTATAAAAGACTACCATATGACTGGCTAATGAAACAAAACACAAGTTCTGTTCTCTTCTGTTTTTAATGTGGATTTAAAACTTTATTTTTATTACGTTTTTATTGAAGGCTTGTTCTCTCGCTGACCTTTCTATTTTATTGAATATTATTTTCATAATGAGCAAACTTTCTCTTTTCCTTATTTTTCATTGGGATTATTTCTTGAATCCTGTGATGTATGCTAGACCATATTTTCTATTAGGACATGTGTATTCGTCTATTAATTTCTTCACTAATCCTAGACATTTTTTACAGGTAGAGAAAAATACTTTCAACATAATAGTATTTGGGAAGACATACAAAGGTAAAACATTTAAGAATCAGTTCACTAGATATTAATATTTTATTAATGCATTTAGAGTTACAAGAGCCCACAATCGTTATTTGTCAAATTCTCTTTTTAGTGAATTTTGTGATTGAGAATGTTTTGCCTGAAATTACATTTGTGAGTTATAATATACACTGTTATTTATCTGTACTATTTCCTGTTTCTGTGTTGCCATAGATCAGAACTGATCAAGACTGTACACAATAAAATGTTATAATAAGTGAAAGAGTTCACATAATTACATAACTTACACATTTTAAAACTCTAAGATCTAAGTCAGAGAGAGCACCCTAATGAACTGGGTCAGTCGCAACATTTATGTGAAAGAATATTTTCTCTTTTACTGCATACAGTTACTGAAATCTCATGCTCATTAGCATATATTTGACAAAGTAGCTTATAAATTATAGTTATTATACAAATATTATTTTAAAATATTATATATTGTTATTTTGCTTACTTTCTCTGACATGTGGAAGTAAATATTAGATTCGGCATGATTTGCTTTTAATTTAGGCAATGCTAAGGTTCTTATTATTTATATCAAGGCAACACAAGGAAATTCAAAATTACATGTATTCTCATCTTTCTATTGTCTTTACAGATGATCTGGTAATTTTTACTCTCAAAATGTTTACTAGAAAATCAGTCAGGTAACTTGGATATATTCCAGGTTCTATAACTTACTAGTTCTAAGGTAAATCATTTATCTTCAGAGAGCTTTGTTTTTGCACCTCAGAGACTTAAATAATTTCAGAGTGAGTGGAGACCATATAATCATGTAAACCATCACCCTCATTGTTCAAGTGAAGTAACCACAAAACAGAAGGTAAATTGAACTAATCAAATGTGACAGCATTAGTAGTGAGAGCTAAAGCAACCCATCCTTTGATCCTTGTGTGTTCCACTGTGCACTGTCCCCTGTTTTATAATGGGACTGAAGGGGAATATAGAAAAGAAGTAATATAGAAAAGCCATAACCTGCTTTACAATTTGAAAATTTATTTGTATTAATATTGATAAAACTTTGATATTCCAAAAGAGAGTTTTACTCCATAGCAGTATTTCTTCAGTACTGTAGTTATTCTGATCTATTCGAGTCAAGCGAATAGTTGGCATTTTAATATTACCAAGATAAAAGCAAATTTTTGGAGAGGAATTTTACATCACTAAATAAAAAATAAATCTTATAAGAAAACAATGTTAGAGGTATCCTGTTATCATGACTATACCTCACTTACTCCATGGGTAGTAATCCACATTGATAAATGGTGGTCCTAGAAACCCACCTACAGGAAAGACTAATACATCTACCCACATACACAAATAGGGGAAAAAAAAAAAACCCTAAAACTTCTAAGTATAGTGAGAAACACTGAATATACTTAAAATTTCCACAGCTATATTTAAATATGAATAAGAGTAAAATGGATTATAAATTACTGATGGATAGAGTTCATGTTGAAGATGATCCCTCATATTTTCAATGCATATTTAAAACTTTTATGGAAATCTACAGGCTGAATATCCAGCTATAAATATCATATCTGACTCGTGTGAGGTGGCAACTGCTGATCCTATTTTTTTCAAAATTGACTTTTAACAAGCAGACATCTTTTCTGTTGGAAAAGTATTTTTTTCTAGCATGTATTCTGTATGCTTCATTTCCTCTTTTGTGCATTTTCAACAAGTGTGACCCAGATATGGAAGTTTTAGCATCATTCATATATATATATATATATATATATATGCATAAATTAATTGCTGACTTGGTGAATAATTTCTATTTACTCTTTATTTTAGTGTATTCTATACAAATCAATATTTTATCTTACAAAAAACTATCAACAATGCAGACCTATTAAGGCTGAGCATAATACCTAAATCATAGTTTGTGTACATATGTGTGTCATTTCTCAATGTGTTGAAGATACATGTTATTTTCCAAAATAATGAATTATTTATTTATTTATTTATTTATTTATTTTTATTTTTTAGGATTTTATTTCTTTATTTGACACACACACAGAAAGAGAGAAAGTGAACACAAACAGAGGGAGTGGGAGAGGTAGAAGCAGGCTTCCTGCCAAGCAGAGAGCCTGATGTGGGGCTCGATCCTGAGCCCTGGGATCATGAGCCAAACCAAAGCAGGCACTTAATGACTGAGCCACCCAGGAACCCCAACATAGTGAATTATTTAAACTGTTTCTTAAGCACATCAAACTAAGAAAGCAAAACTTTCTGGCAAGTTTTATAATTTAAAACACTCAAACCAAATTGGCTTTAACAGTTTTACAGAGAGTTTGAATAATGTACATTCAATCAAAAACCCAATTCTACCACAACTTACCACAGCAGCATATGTTAAATGGCTAATTCTTATGCCAACTGACTTTTTCCAAATGTTACTAGGGTATTTAAAAATGTTGAGAGTCTGAACTTTTGGAGAATTCAGAGATGAAAAAAGTCATTCATTCCATAGCTGCCTATACCCATTAGAAAAGGGGAGGGGGAGGAAAGGAGAAATTCAAAGTGTGGCATCCTAACGTGTGATAAACAGATCTTTGGTCTCAATTACTTTTATTCCCTCCCCACTTCTCACTCCAATCCAACCCAGCTCTCTGCTCGGTTGTTAGAGAATTTTGTGTTGTTTTGGCATAGAAAAGAGTAATCTTTCACAAATCCACTCCTTTATAAGGAAGTAGATTTTGTCATTAATTTTCTAGTTGTTTATTGCATAGTTCTTTGTGCCAGACATGGTCCTGTGGCTAGGACAACACCAAAAAAACAACAACAATAAAAATGCCAGGTCTTTGTCCCCCTGAAACTCACTATCTAGTAGAGAAGACAAACATTGATTAAATACTTACAAAAATGCATGGAAAATTAAGACTGAGAAAAGGTTTTGAAGGATAAGTGAATATTCCAATTCCAATGGAAAGGTATTTGAAAAAGGGGTCAAAAGAGAAGGCTTTCTTAAAAAAGTAATAACCGAGCTTAGTTCTGAGGCCAAAGCAGGAGTTAAGTCTATAAAGAGTAAAGCAGAGTTTTGCTCCCAGGTGGGAGGATGGGCAAGAGCTTATGCATGAGTATGACCATCTTCTCTCCACCTGTCTCTCCTCCCATCATAAGGCTGATATTTAGCTATTTCTACTCAAACTATCAGTGAGATTTTTCTATCAAGTTTGCTGAAGATTTTCTGTCTGTTAATTCTTTTAAAATATAAGTGGGAAGAGGGGAGCCTGGGTGGCTCAGTCCGTTGAGCATATGCCTTTGGCTCAGGTCATGATTCCGGGAGAGCCCTGATGGAGCCCAGCTTTTGGTTTGCTTTGGGTTCACTGCTCAGTAGGGAGTCTGCTTCTCTATCTGCCCCTCACCCAGCTTGTGCTCTCTCTCTTTCTCTTGCAAATAAATAAATAAAAGATTTTAAAAATATATAAGGGGGGAGATTTCAGATGTTTCTTGGACATTGGCACTTTTAAATGTTATTATTGATATTCAGTCTTTCTACTTTGGAAGTGACATTTTGAATACATTATTGGCATAAATTTGTATTTTTGTATTTTTTTTTGTATTTCTCTAAATTGAAAATCAAGAGGTAAGAGTTAAGAAATTCTATTGGTTACATGCTCAATTAAAATAGATAACTTTGTAGACATAGATGGCATTTCTCCCCGGGGGATAATGGATTTCTAATTCATAAGTTTCATTAAGGCTCAGGGTTAAAAAAAAAAAAAGCAACAATATGTGGTAGTATACATAAATTATGTCTAGATAAGGAGCTGTAATTCTTTGTTTTTTCTAACAGTTTCTTATCAAAATATATGTGCATTCTTATAGAGTAACAAACCAATTGATACATGAAAATCACTTCAGTATTGAATTTCTTAGACATAGCTTCATAAAGTCATAACTGATAATGTTGTGTTTTGTTATGGACTATATGAATAGTGGTTAAGAGAACAAATTATTTTAACTTTTGGAGTTTCTGTTTCCTCATCTAGAATAGTTATAATAAAGAATAGTTATAATTTAGCTATATTTATGTCACAAATTAAATATATTTAATATATATTAAATATTTTACTTGGTTTTATATTTTAAACAGAATAGATATATATTTTTATATGTAATATAAAAAGTTATAAAAACTTCAAAATTGATGAAATGATTAAGTTAGATAATTGATTATTTATTTATTTATTTATTTGACAGAGAGAAACACAGCTAGAGAGGGAACATAAGCAAGTGGAGTGAGAGAGGGAGAAGCAGGCCTCCTGCCGAGCAGGGAACCTGATGTGGGTCTCGATCCTGGGTCTCCTTGATCATGACCTGAGCCACAGGCAGGTGCTTAATAACTGAGCCACCCAGGTACCCCAATAATTGATTTTAAAGTCTTATTTTAGCCTGTCTGGCAAAGGTAAGATCTCATTATTTGTAACCTAATGTGGCAAATATAGATTATGGAATACCCCTAAGCTCAAGGATTTACTTACATATCTGAAAGTCTCCTAGACTATTTTCATCTCTACTATCACATCTCTAAAACCCAAACTTCTCACAGGAGATAAAAGTAGGTTATTTGTGGGGGAAAAAAGTTGCTTCGAATTATTCCCTGTTGATCTCAGATACTTAACACAGTTTTTACAATGTCTAACATTCACCCAAGGAATAACTAGTACCCTGAGCTCTTTACACAGTAACATCATGATCTTCTTTAGCAAAAGGCAATGGACTGTGATTATTGAAGTATTGTTTCTCTTGAGTCCTCAACAAGATGCAATAAAGAAAGCTAATCATTAGTTTACTTTGTTTCTCATTATCAGAGTGATAGTATGATGCATGAAAATGTACAGGTTGCTTATGGGAGAAAAAGTGACATTTCTCTTTGGGAAAAGATCTACCTAAATTATTTTAAAAGTATCTCAATTTAATTTTAACTTATAATTTTTAAGCTATAATATTGCTTTGGAATAAAATAGTCTATATTGACAAATAATATTGCAATTCATGTATAACTAAAGTCATAGGCTTCAATACTTTGGGTTGTGGAGATGAACCTAATATTATCCTGAAAAAACATCAAGCGATGATATATTTTTGTGATAATCCTAAAATGTTAGAAAAAATATGGTAAAAACCGTTTGTCTCTACTGAGTTAAGGTACTCTGTGTGGTGCTTGAGAAGGAATAGAATAAGAGAAGTATATTTTGAGATACATAAATTAATGTGAGAGCAAAAATGAGAAAATATTCAAAATTTCTGATATAAGCTAAGTTATAAAACCCTTTGAGGGATATAATAAAAGATAAAGGAATTAATAATATTATAAGGTAAATGCTTCTAATTTTAACAATGAAATAGCCTATGGTCATTTACAGATCACATTTTTCCAAAACATTTTTTAGAAAGTTTTCACATTGAAAGAGTAGTCACAAAATTGAAAGACTAAAAACTCTGGAGACATGCAGGTTGGGATTTGAGCCTTGGTTTTTGAGCTTAAAAATCTTGTGACTTTAGGAAATCACTGAGCTTCTCTGCATCACAGCTTGCACATCTGGAAAATACAAAATTTAGGGTGTCATTATGGCTGTTAGCTGTAGAATAAAGCACTGATACAGACTTGGTATGTGCTATGGTGAGCACTGTGAATTGCCTAAGACTGAGATTCACAGACCTGTACCCCTGAAAGCAAGTAATACATTATATGTTAATAAAAAAATAAAAATTGAAACAATTTTTTAAAAAGCTAAAAAAAAAATGTGATCTACACCGTCATATTCTCTGAAAGCCCAGCAGAATTACCTCTCTTGTTTAGTGAGAAGACAATGAAGCCTCAAGCACTTTGTTTCCTCCAAAGTTATTTTCCGGTTTCTCTCTTTCCTGACTTCAGAACAAATGACCACTATATTCTTCCAAAAGGCCTATGAGGCATATAGAATTTCTAGTGGGATTTCCAGGTTGGGGATGGAGGGTAGGGATGGGACTGACACACTAAGACTGAGGAATACTCCAGTGAAACTGAGTGTGTGTGATGACTCTATTTAATCTGTGTGAATTCAGTAAGGAACCAAAGCCATCCATTCTTAGGATTGGCCAGTTGATAAAAATGACACAGAATAAAAAAATAAGAAACACTAGGTCACCACTTGTCAAGGTGTGGCGCAGACTCCCGAGTGTCTTCTTAATATTCTGTATGACAAAATGCTATGTACACTCATAAAGGGCTTCTGCTACACACCAAAATGTAATGGTTGATTTGAAGGAAAGTACTTGCACTGAATTGTTGTTGTTAGCTCCACTAGCTGCTCTTTAAATGGAATGACATTTTTACTTGAGAGAATAACTGTTGGATAAACTATGGTTACTATGAGTTGAATAATTGGCAGATATTTTCTCCAAAATGAATGAAGTCTCTCACAAAAGAAAAAAAAAGTATCTGATAATTACTGTTGGCAATAATAAAACTATCTTTCAAGCAAAAATGCTGGAAATTATATTCTCTACTGTGAGTTAACCAGTTTTCCAATCCATATACACTTTCTGAGAGGTTGGTAGTCTTTCTTTTTTTTTTTTTAAGATTTTATTTATTTATTTGACAAAGAGAGAGATAACAAATAGGCAGAGAGGCAGGAGGAGAAAGAGGGGGAGCAAGCTCCCTCCTGAACAGAGAGCCCAATGTGGGGCTCAATCTCAGGACCCTGAGATCATGAGCTAAGTCGAAGGCAGAGGCTTAACCCTGTGAGCCATCCAGGTGCCCTGAAGTTGGTAGTCTTAACAGCTATGGATTTTTGACTCTGTAAACTGAAAATATGTTATAAAATTATATATAAGTACATAATCCTTTCAGTGTGCAAGGCAGAGTGATAGATTTGAAGATAACTGCATACAAGAAAAGTTGATTGACATATTTTCAGATTGTTCAATGCAACTTAACTTTAAAGAAACTACAACCTGTTGAGTATCTTCAGTCATCTGAAAACCTATTATAAATATTCCTCCTTTTTCCAAATACATGTCTGTATGAGACTGAACTCTTCATCTCCTTCAGACAAAAATTGAATGGGGAAGAAGGTATGAAAATATTGCCTTCTATTTAACAAGACACCAGGAAGATCTCCAAAAATGTAAAACACACTCATTTCACTATATTATTTTATCTTGGAAAATATCATTATTTTCCATAGAAAATATCACTTAACATATGTTTATTATCATATTAAATGAATTTATTATTGTCATTTTAAATGAATTAATATTTTTTTTCAAATTTGATTTCTAAGGCATAGCCCATACAAACAAAAGTGCTTTAGTACCTTCAATTATTTTAAGAGTGCATATGGAAGACAGTTTGAGAACTACTGTTCTAGGTGAAGGTTGGCAAGCCTTTTTTCCAGTAAAGGGGTGGATAGTGTGTATTGTAGGCTTTCAGGACATAAAATCTCTGTTGCAATTATTCAGTTCTGCAGTTGCTGTGCAAAAGCAGCCATAGACAGCCCATAGTTGGATGAATATAGCTGAGTTCCAATAAGAACTTCTTTACAAAAACAGGTGATAGGTCGAAATTTGGCCCAAAAATAGTAGTTTCCAGGGACGCCTGGGTGGCTCAGTTGGTTAAGCGACTGCCTTCGGCTCAGGTCATGATGCCGGAGACCCCAGATTGAGTCCCACATCGGGCTCCCTGCTCAGCGGGAAGCCTGCTTCTCCCTCTCTCACTTCCCCTGCTTATGTTCCCTCTCTCGCTGTGTTTCTCACTGTCAAATAAATAAAAAAATCTTAAAAAAAAAATAGTAGTTTCCAGGGCTTGCTCTAGATGGATAGACTTCAGAGAAGATATAGGGGTAATTAAAGATATACAAGCTTATTATGCTCCACAGAGCATTAAGAGAGATTTACTGGTAAAACTGGGTTGAAGGAATCTTTAACAAATGATAGGAGACAGAGTTACTTAATGCTTATTTAGTCAGTTATTCAACAGTTATATATGAAGAATCTCCTGAATTCCTCGATCTGGTCCTGAGGTTGACCCTCCCTTCTCCAGGAGGCAGTGTGTGTAGAAGGACCAATTCTAAAATGTAAATCAAGTCATTACTGCACCATTTGCTGGGGTCACAAAAGCAGCAACAACAAAACACAAGACAAGAGAATAACACAGATTAAAAAGGAATATTCTGCAAAAAAACTTCATGAATCCTTATGATGAATATTGCAGTTTATCAAAAAAATATTTAAAATATTTCAGTAAGTGGAGACACCCACTTTTGCTGTACTTTTTTAGAACTGTCATATTTTGTATGATGAATAGATTTATTTAATAATAAAAAAAATGGATAGTCTGGAAGCCAGTGTCACATCTAATAGTAAAGCAAGAGAGCAGTTTCATAAATAAAAGGAAGATTTCTTTCACTGTTATTAATAAAATATTTTTGTAAACTCTGTCCATATAATACAGAAATTAGTAAAAATAAATCTACAAATAAAAAGGGTAAGACAAAAAATGTTTTTAGCAGCATAATAAAGTGCAAAAGAATTATTTTTAAAAATATTTTGAATTTTTCAACCAGAAATTTCACTAATAGGAAATAATCAAATCTAGGATATAATCAAACAAATTTTAAAAAAGTGTTTATTGCTTTGTTAATTTCTGGTATTTATAGTAATGAATTTCACTGAGACCAAATGTTCCAGTAGTGTAATGTTTAAATAATGGTTTCCATCCATTATCTCATTATTTCCAAATTACATTGTTTCATAAAAAAAAAAAAAAAAAATTCCAGTCAAGTATTGGGCCAGATTTCTACTTCTTTTCAGGGTCACCAATGAATCCCTTTTCCCCATTGCTAAATCCTATTTACCCATGATTTTTTAGCACCATACTACTAACTCCCTTGCTTTAGTGTTCATGGCTCCTCCTCTGCCTGGTTACATCTCTACGCAACCACAGAGCTTAATCCTTCGTCCCCTTCTCTATTTACATTTTCTCCTCTGGTGATCTCATCTGGTTTCACGACCTTAAATAATATCTATATGCCAATGGCTGCCAACTTTGTTCTCTAGATTCTGACCTCTCCTGAACTTCTGACTCATATATTTAAACTGTCTTTTTGGCACATTACTTGGATGGTAAATAGACATCTCAGATTTAGTTATCCTGAGCTGATCTCCAGACCTTTCTCCCAACATTGGGAGGGACTCGTGTTTAATCAGTATGTATAGCCCTGTAGTCTGAGTGTGGAAAGCACAAAGGATCACATGGGGCCAGTAATCTGTGTTTACAAGTTGTTCGTTTTATTAGAAAAGCATCAACACTCCTTTAATTTAAAAAAGTAAAATATATGAAAAAATTAGAAAATAGTGTTTCCTTAAACCACTGAATCTAAAGATATATTAACACTTCTTCTGTATTTCCTTCAGCTCTCTTTAAAAATGGGAAGATAATCTCATAGATACAACTGATCTTTCTCTATTGGTTCCATCCTTCTCACCGTTTTTCCTCTCCCTTCTTCCCCTCTGCTTCCCCACCCCTCTCTTTTTCCTTCTTTCCCTTTTCAATTTTCTCTCTGTTACCCTAGTCTTGATAAAAATAATTTCTATGTGTTAAAGCAAAAACATAACACTGGTAGAGTTTTAATAAAATAATTGGTACAATCACTTTGGCTATGATGGTGGGGGAAGGGGCAAATTGTTTGTGGGTATTTTACTTAGGAAGTTACCACATTATTACACAGCCGAGATAATTTGTCATAGAAATGGAGGGAAATAAATAGATTTGAGAAATATTTAGGGAAAAAAATTACCTAATTTGATGATTGATTGAATTTTGATGATTAGGCAAGTGAAAATGTTGAGAATGACACCAGGATTTTCTTTTGTATAGGACACTCATGTGGAATAGACAGAGTATGGGTGTAAGTTCTGGGCAGAACATATCCTCCCAAATTGCTTGCTGTGTCCTTAGAAAGTGTCCCAGAGATTACTGAGAAAGCAGGTGTCCTTGAGAATCATCTTTCTCTTTCCTACCAGGTTACAATCATCTTTTGAGGTGAAGGCCTAAAATGTAAGAGTAAAACTTGCTCACAAGACCCCAAGATCTTAATCGTCTCATTGGATCGAGGCAGAACATAATCTTTTTCATTGAATTATTTTCACATGTTTTGCCTCAAACAGTAAACAAACTTTAATTTTGTTGGAAGAAAGAGAAGGTAAACATTTCAAATTACTAAAAAAAAAGATGCGTTTATATATAAAATGCGATTTCAAATTTCTCCATGGCTGTGAGTGCATCTATAGATAACATATGGTCTGATGATATCAAGGATTATTATGTGGTTAGAGGATTTCAGCTGATTGTTATTGCCTTTCTTTTAACTTTTTTTTGTGGGTGGGAATACTTAAATTAGTATTTCTATTATAATCAGAATAAAAATAAGTTGTGTTAAATTCATATATATATATATATATATATATATTTTAAAGATTTTATTTATTTGACAGAATGAAACACAGCTAGAGAGGGAACACAAGCAGGGGGAGTGAGAGAGGGAGAAGCAGGCTTCCTGCTGAGCAGGGAGCCTGATGTGGGGCTCGATCCAGGGACTCCAGGATCATGACCTGAACCGAAGGCAGTCACTTAACCAATTGAGCCACCCAGGTGCCCCTCCTAGATATAGTTTTACTATCTCTGTGACCACGGGCTATTTCACTAGTCTCCAAGCCCTATGATACTCATCTGTAAAATAAAGATAATAATATTTGTATCTCATAACTGTTTTAAGGGATTCTTAAGCTCCTGCATGTAAAGTACATGTCTGTGCTAGTTTATGGGCATATGAGGTGATGATCACCTCTATGTCTGCTGTTTACTATTGTTATTATTATTAATACCATTATTATTCAAATTGTTTTTGTGATGTTAGCTTCTTATTTTGAAACTTAGCTAGAAAGTCTGTAAGGTTTGAACCAGAATTAGATAAATATGTACCTCTGCATGAGATATGAGAGGAAGGTGATTTGAAGCAATTTGGTAGGTAAAACACTTGAAAGATCATTTAAATATTAAACATCACAGGTATGTTTGATGTGTATTGCAAAATATCAAGAGATGTTTTATGACAAACACAAATTTTCAAAGCTATCTCATTTGCAGTAGATAGTTTCAGACTTTAGCCTGTATAATCCACGTCCTTTTTTTTTTTAAATGTGTGCAATGACAGTGTTTTTGCTGCTGAGTTATCTTTCAAAAGTAAAGCTCTGATCAAGTTGCTTCCTTACTTTGATAAGATTTTCTATGACTTCAATTTTCCATCGAATAAAACCAAATGCTTCTGTGTGGAGCTTGATTTCCTCTAGCTCAATTAGATTTTAGTGCCATTTCTTTCCTTCTACTTAACTCTACATACGTTTTGTTTCCATTTTAAAAGCTCTGTATTTCTTGGTTAACATGATTGCCTCCCAAATTACCACCACATCCTCCTAATCTTTGCTTGTCAAAATCTTACTTGCTCTTCAAGATCCAGATCAAATGCTCCTTCCCTGTGGGAATAAATGTCCCTACATTCCAATGGTCTTTTTTATTTGCCTATTGGAATGTGTATTGCATATCTATTTACCTTAACAAAGGTACATTCTTTCTTTAACCTCATCCTAAGCTATTTAAAGTTGCCCCTACCACCCAGCACAAACTGGGGTGCTGTTTTGCATATTTAGTCCCACAATTAGAGTTTGTTAAATTCTTTTCATAAGTGATTTACCCACTTACTCTATCAAACTAAGTTCTTTCATCTTCATAATGAGGGAGTTGGAGATTATCTCTAATGCTCCTTCCAAATTTAGTGTAACATCATGGAAACAGTGAGCTGTCCTCTCTCAGAACAAGAACTGGGTAATAAGATTGCCTCTGAGAGCTAAATCACCAACAATAGATGTAATTAGCCATCTGTTGGGAGTAACTCAAACTGTCTCTAAATGTAATACTGAAAAGTTTTGGAATTCCTAAGTCCCCCATCAAAGTGGCGTGTAATCATCTCAGGATGCAGTACTGGAATGGAGCAGTAATTTAAGTAGAAACCTAATCGACTATTGAAATCTGTGTGGAGAAAGGAAGCGCGTGCTTTCTGCAACTAGGTGCTTAGAAAAGGTAAACAAGCCCGAAGAGTCAAATCTGGACAAAGTGGATATAAGAATTTTGAGAACAAGCCCATGAATTAAACCTATTTGATTCTGAGGGCTGTTATTATTAACATCGGGAAATTTTTCCATTCTTCTCTTTTTAAAAAATTTTGTTCTTGCCAATGCAGTTGGACTGTCACATAGACTTTCACTGAAGATGCAATATGATGGCAATGCTACCACAACCATTTCACGTGGTGAAGGAACGTTTATTTTGCAGAAGCTTAATATGGAATTAGAACAGAAGTAAACCTCCACTTGAAATTTCAGGAAAACACATTTAATATCTCTGTACTGCATTACTTCAAGCACATAAACACTGGCATTTACCAGATGGCAGAATAGTCTTGAATGGCCAGGGAGTTGCTTTAAAATAATTATCCTGGTTTCTTCTGCTTTATCAAGGTAGTTACTTTTAGTCAGATCTCCATAATTTCATTCAATCAAAAATGCTGAATGTATACCTGAAATTCTGAGAGAGTCCCCAAAAGTGGACATTGTAATTGACTCTACAGTTTGAGTATGAAGAGAAAAAAGATAATTTTCTAAAAGACAGGCATCGAAATCTGCCCTCCTAGTATTCACTATTTATAAGAACTGTATACAGAAGTTCAATGTGGGTTCAAAATAGACTTTTTTTAGAAAAGCTCGAGATCATACATTTTTCTTGGCCAAACAAGCAAACTAATGACACCCCAATGGTCAGAGAACCCGACTGTAACTCCTGTCTGGGAAAATATTCTAGAATCTATAGCATCGTTCATGTTATAATGACATTTATTACTATGTTTCTTGTGTTAAAAAAAAGAGCATTCTGGCTATTAGTTTGTTATAAATGTATAATAACACCAGCAAGATATGAAATCAGTAGGGCACCTGGGTGGCTCAGTGGGTTAAAGCATCTGCTTTTGGCTCAGGTTATGATCTCAGGGTCCTGAGATCTAGGCCAGAGTCTGGGATCTCTGCTCAGCACGGGGCCTGCTTCCTCCTCTCTCTCTGCCTGCCTCTCTGCCTACTTGTGATCTCTCTCTCTGTCAAGTAAATAAATAAAATCTTTAAAAAAAATATGAAATCAGTATCCTGGACTTCCTATCAATAGTTTCAGGAAGAAAAATATTGTTTGAGGACTAGGGACTCAATATTTGCTAATGAAAGGTAGATGTGAAATTTTTTTTTCTATAACATGCTGACACCATGAGATAATAAAATTTCCCTTTTTAAAAAATTATTTCACAACAGATGAGGAAACCAAATTTTAGGAAGAAAAAGTTCAAATAACCAGCCCTAGGAAAACCAAGCTATGAAGGGGCAAAGTGGAGGCTCAACCCCAGGTCAGCTGGTTTCAAAATCTAGCTTCTTTTCCCAAACATTATGTGCCCAAATTTCCTTTTTCCCTTCCAAATACTGATTTCAGTGTTGTAAATAAAACTTCTACTAGAAAGTAGAAACTAACAAATATTTATATACCTATTCAAGCTACACCATTAATTATAATAAATTCACTTTTCTAGCCATGCAAGATTGATAGAAAGAAGGCAGAATTAAGCCACACCCAACGTGTCTTCTGACATAATTTTTAGCATTGATTTATGACACACATAGTCTCATAAATGTCTTATTTAGTCTTATCTTTATCATCATCATCACCAAAGCATCTTATATGTATTAATTGTATACATTTATAATTTTAAAGGTTATACTTTTTTTTTCTTTTTTTTTTTTTTAAGATTTTATTTATTTGACAGAGAGAAACACAGCTAGAGAGGGAACATAGGCAGGGGGAATGAGAGAGGGAGAAGCAGGCCCCCCGCCTAGCAGGGAGCCCGATGTGGGACTCGATCCAGGGTCTCCGGGATCATGACCTGAGCCGAAGGCAGTTGCCCAACCAACTGAGCCACCCAGGCGTCCCTTTCTTTTTTCTTTTTTTTAGTATGGAACCCAGTTCAGGGCTTGAACTCACAACCCTGAAATCAAGACCTGAGCTGAGATTGAGAGTTAGACACTTAATGGACTGAGCCACCCAGGTGCCCTATTTTTTATAGCTTATGAAAAAATTTAACAGACATTTGGCATAATCCTTACAAAAACCATGATTCAAAAATATAACCTTCATTTTAAGGATAAGTTTTGAGATTCAGAGAATTTAAGACATTTGACTTAGATTTAAATTAGGTTCTATAGGGTTTCAGAAACTCAATTCCCCACATATATACTGCCTCCATTTGTGATTCAAGAAACACATAATGGTACCATTTTATAATCTTTCTCAAAAGACCAGAGATTAAAATCTTACAATTTGCTCGTTTATGGAAAGATGGATTTGGATACTAGATGGAACATTTAGAGGATTAGTCATTTCATAAAACCATGAAAAATCTCCCAGTCTTGTATAAATAACCTTTCTTAATTTTCTTTATACTTGCCTAGACTTTTCCAAGCTCTAGCTGTATTTTGAATTATCACATATCCTATGTCTTCCTCTAAATTTTAAAATTCAGTTGCTTTTGCATTCTGGATGTCACAAAGCCAAAACGAAGCTCTAATTGGTTTTATTTTGAGTCTTGGCGCACTCAGATGTGAGTACAATAATGCAGCCTGTCTGATGAGTATCACTATTATTGCTAAACCACATCAAAAATGATACTGAAAAAATTTGATTTACAAAGTTATTAAGTACCTATTAAGACAAATGATTTGTGGTAAATGTTTTAAGCAAACAAAATTAATGATTTCAATTGAAGGAGAGCAGAATATGCCACCCCAAAATATGGTCATTTTGGTGTAAGGATTAGTTTGAGCTGAAGGTAATTGAGAAGAAGCAGATATAAGAAAAGCTCTCTGCCTTACCCTATTTGTCCAAAAGTGGCACATAAATTAATAAAAGTGTCCCTCATTCTCACTCTACCAGAAAGAACAAATGTTAATAGCTGGAGACAACTTTAGACCATTATCAGTGAAGAAGGCACTCATTTGAATCTGCATAGCATACCTTAGTCTTCTTTGCCATGCTCTTCCTGAGGATCCTACCATAACTTGCCTTTGCCACTCCTTTCTTTCTATTGTCTTTAGCTGAAGATGGTATTTAAGCCGGAGTTCCTAGCCACTTCTGAGCATTACTCATTTCCCCCAGGATATTTACACGTATAAAGTAAACATGTTAAGTATACATGTTAATGAACTTGTTTGTTTTTCTCTTGTTAGTCTGTCTTTTATGATAGGAATCTCAACAAAGAACAAGGAGTACAGGGAAGGTTATTCTTCTACACAATCTTCAGAAAGTATATGTTTACTTGGAGATTTAATAGAGGTATGTATCTCTTGCTGGAAGCGCATAATATGAGAGAAAGAGCTGGCAGTTGCAGTTGCTATATTACTACAGAAAATGTTACCAACTATTCATACTTCAGTCATGCATTAATCACTAATGGGTATGGCTATATTAAAGGATTTGAATAGACATTTCTCCAGAAAAGACATACAAATGGGCAACAAGTATATGAAAAGATGGTGGATGTCACTAGTCATCAGGGAAGTGCAAATCAGAACCACAAGGAGATCACCTCACACCCGTCAGAATAACTATTAGCAATGAAACAAAAGACAGTAAGTGTGGATGCGGAAGTGGAGAGATTGGAGTCCTTGTGCAACCTTGGTGGAAATGCAAAATGCTGTGATCATTGTGGAAGACAGTATGGAGGTTCTGCAAAAACTTAAAAATGGAAGTACCATATTTTCTAGCAATTCTAGAACTTCTGGGTATTTATCCAAAAGAATTGAAGGCAAGATCCTAAAGAGATATTAGCATTCCCATGTTCCTCGAACCATTTTTCCCAATAGTTCAGGGTAAAAACAAGCTAAATGTCCATCAACAGATAAATGGATAAAGAAAATGTGGTACATATATATGAGATATGATTCAGCCATAAAAAAGAAAGAAATGCCTACTTTATTTACAACAATATAGATGAACTTAAAGGACATTATGTTAAGTGAAATAAGTCAGACAGAGAAAAGACTAACTCTACATGGTATCACTTATATGTGAAATCAAAACAAACAAAAGAGTCAAACTCAGAAACAGAGAATACAATAGTGGTTTCCAGTGGTTAGGGTATTGGGGAAATGAAAAGATATTGGTCAAAGGAAAACAAACTTTTAGTTAAGCAAGATGAACTCGTTCTTAGAGATCTGCTTACAGCACTGTGACTATAGTTGACTACATAGTTATTATACACTTAAAAATCGTTAAAAGGATAAAAAGCATGTTAAGTGTTCTTACTGCAATGAAAATGAAAAAAAATGAAAAAATCATCAGGACAGAAAGTAGAACAAGGCTTAGGAAAGGGCATGGGGTATTATTGTTAATGGGTATAGACTCAGTTTTGCAGGATAAAGTTTCCATACATAAATGGTGCTGATGGTTGCACAACAATAAGAATGTACTTAATACCACTGAACTATAAACTCGGAAATGGTTAAGATAGTGCATTTTGTGGTATGTATATTTTACCATTATAAAAAAGAAATCGGGAAAAAAATTTGAAAAACAGTACAAATTTGGCCTTCTACACCATAATATACAGTCTGCTTTAAGTAAAATTGTTTATTTCTTAAATACACACACACACACACACACACACACACACACACAGGAGCTTTGTTGGTTTAGATCCATGAAGTCAGCTTTAATGGGTAAAGTAGCAACAAATTCAAAGATCCACTGAACTGAAGGAACCAGAGAATTCTAGCAATCACTTTTAAACTTGAAAACTTATATTTATGAAGCCTAACACCAGCTATATCGACACAATGCCAAAGATTAGGGGAAGAATGAAAATTAATGAATGACACAGATGTTCCCAAATTGACCTAGGTTCATTAGCATGAACTGATGCTCTTTAAATATATTGTGAATATCCTATGAAATATAAGATACTTTATGGCCATGATTTCATTATACTATTATGTAATTTATTATACTATCTTAAAGCACATGCTCTGTCATTACTTAAAACTTAGATATTTTATTCTTCTTTTTTATAACTTGGATATTTTATTCTTGAGTAAATCCATAACAGGAAGGAAAGTTTCAGAACCCACTCTAATTTATGTCTTATCATATGTCAATGTAATTTTACCAATATAAATCATAAATATTTTATTGCCCATCTGAATATAAAGTAGGAAGTATTTCATAGTCTTAAAGAAACAATATTCTCATCAAGAATGTCAAGTTAAGAATATTAAATGTATTATAACATTAGTAAATTAATTTAACCTAGTTGTGATAAATAAACCATGTATTTATCACACTCACAAACTATCCTATAATAAAATTACATTTTGCCAGTACCTAAGAATTACAAATATCAAGTAATAGTTTTCATTAGCTTAATGAACAAGAGTAATGCTTTACTTTCTTCCAGCCTATGGGAAGGTGGCAAAGAACTAGATCTGGAGTTGTCTATTACTGTCTTTTGTGTTGCCAGAGGGTTTTCCCCATAAAATATATCTGACTATGATGAAGGGTCCCAGAGAGGATGAAAGGTTAAAAGTGAAGAGAAGCAAGAAGTTAAAACTCCATTAGACAGATGTTAGCATAGTGTAACAGAAGGCAGATTTCTTTCTCCAGGAAAAGCAGGTATTACACACTTAATACTTAGCTTTCTTATATTTATGGTGTTTTATTCTGATCAGTCTTGCTTTCTTTTTGATGTCTATGAAAACTTTTTCAAGGTACTTATTGAACTTGGATTTAACAAATTTATTCACAAGAAACAAGATAGGGAAACAACCTACACTTTTTTCCTAAGCTTTTGAGTACTTTCCCTTACATTAAACCAAGGCTAGAAGAGCATTTCCTATTTACCCACTAGGGCCTTCTTTTGGTTCATATTTAAGGCTAACAACCAAACAAACTAACTCTCTGAGCTGCAACATTAAATCTTTGCTTACTGAGCTCATTTCAATAAATTCAACCTGATCTAACTTTATGTTCCTTCTACCATTACCCTGCTCTCTTAATATCCAATCCCACCCATCTTCCCTAGATTTCTGTCTTTATAAATTATAAAACTCAAGTAGTTCTTTTTCATAGGTTTCTTTTTTTTTAAGATTTTATTTATTTATTTGACACAGAGAGAGATCACAAGTAGGCAGAGAGGCAGGCAGAGAGAGAGGGGGAAGCAGGTTCCCTGCTGAGCAGAGAGCCTGATGCGGGCCTCGATCCCAGGACCCTGAGATCATGACCTGAGCTGAAGGCAGAGGCTTTAACCCACTGAGCCACCCAGGTGCCCTCAAGTAGTTCTTTTGAAGTGTGGTGTGTGCTCATGATGAGTACTTTATACATCACATTTACAGACCTGCTGTGATGTGAGCCTAGTTATGTAGAAGCAAAGAGGGATGTGAGGCTGTGTCCTCAGGAATGCCAGTATTATCTTTCTTGCCTGACACTGCCTCAGGAAGGGTATTACAATCCTAGGGCAATGCAGGGTAATCATCTCAGTTGAGGGTAAGGAGAGCTCTTCCATTGGCAAAGAAGTCTCTTCCGAATTTAGGGGCTCAGGTTCCTCCATCAGTGACTTTCCATCATACTCACTAAAACTTTCAGGGTCCCATTTCTTCTCAAAATGTGCTCTCACTTTAGCAAGGCACCCTGAGACTGGAAGTTCAATATATATTTTAACTCACCCAATCACAGGTAATATTTTGGTTTTCATTTTTCCCAAACTCATACATGAGATTATAGGAGATAAGGGTTTTTCTTCTTCTTCAGGGGGCACACAGACAGCTTTCAGATCACTATGTGAGACTTGAGCTAGGAATTTGAATCCCTGTGCTCATCCCTTTCTTCCCCCATTTTGTCTAGTGACATGAGAAAAAAAACTAGACAATCTTATTGTATTTATTAGTTTGTCAAAAACGTTTGCAAGTATCACCCACCAGCTTGCTTCTCCTAAGGGAACATTTTAGTCAGGGTATTTTTTCTCTCCATTAGCCACCCTGTTTACATATGAAAATGAAGTCATATGCACTTTTTCTATATAACAACTTCTTTTCAAATGTCATTTTCAAAGACTGTTGAGACCCATGAAGCCTTAAATGCAGTTTGACAAGGCCAGTAGGGGAGAGCTCTCTCTCCCTGGGAAGCTTCCTTGCAGAGTCCTTTTATCTGAACCAGTTGTCTTTTCTCATACATTGTGTATTGTAGTGTTTCTCTGCACAGAAGTAGAGCAAATTCATCACACACTTGCCACGAACTATATGTCAGCACATAAAAAATTTAAATTTTCTGAAGTTATGTATACATAGTCCTAAGGGATATCTGCCAGATGCTATGTTCATTCTGCAGGGGAGTTATGATATGCAGTAGAGCATGGGTTCAACAGTCTGTAAGTAATAGGTTAGAGACAAGCTTAATAGGAATGAAAGCCAGAGTTTCTTGCATTTGCTGGAAATCATTATGAATTTGCCTCATCAAACCCCCCCCAAAAAAGCCAGTTCAGTAATAGAGTCACTTTAGAGTTTCCCATATAAAAAACACACAAAGTGAACATTAGATGATGGTGGATGTTATTTAAAATATTATGAGACATTTAGTATGTTGAAGTATTAGTTCTCACTGTCATCATTTATTATTAACAATTCTTAATTCTTTCAACTACATTGCCAGAATATAAAAGTCAGCTGCAAATACTAGTTTAGGTTGTCAAATCAAGGTAGTATAAAAATCCTCATGTGTAAACTAATGAGTATTCAAAAACAAAATGAAATGATGTTTTCCTCCACTGTGTAAAAGCTTTTTATTTGATGTCGTCCCAGTAGTTTATTTTTGCTTTTGTTTCCCTTGACTCTAGAAAATTATGTTTCTATCGCTGATGTCAAATAAATAACTGCATAAGTTTTCTTCTAGGATTTTTATGGTTTTGGGTCTCCCTTTTAGATCATTAAACCATTTTCAGTTTATATTCGCTTATAGTGTAAATGGGGCCCAGTTCCATTCTCTTGCATGTAGCTGTCCAATTCCCTAGCACCACATATTGAAGAGAATGTCTTTTCCCCATTGTATATTCTTTCTTCCTTTGTAATAGATTAATCGACATGGGTTTATTTCTGGACTCTCTATTCTCTAGTTCAGTGATCTATGTGCCTATTTTTGTACTAGTTCCATACTGTTTTGATTACTACAGCTTTGTAGTATATCTTGAAATCTGGAATTGTGATATCTCCAGCTTTTTTCTTCTTTGTCAATATTGCTTTGGCTATTCAGGGTCTTTTGTGGTTCCATACAAATTTTAGGATTACTTATTCTACTTCTGTGAAAAATGCTGTTGGTATTTTGATAGGGATTGCATTATATCTTTAGGTGGCTTTGGGTAGTATAGAGATCATCAACAAAACAAAAAGACAACCTACAGAATGGGAGAAGATACTTGCAAATGATATATCCAATAAGAGATTAATATCCAAAATATATAAAGGACTTACACAACTCAGTACCAAAAGACCAATCTGATTAAAAAATGGGCAGAGGACTGGAATAAACATTTTTCCAAAAATCATGTACAGATGGCCAACAGATAAATGAAGAGAAGCCATCCATCATCATGGAAGTGCAAATCAAAACTATAATGAGGTATCACCTTACACCTGTCAGAATGGCTAAAATTAAACAATAATGACAACTGAAAAAAAAAGTTTCCAAAAGAAAACAAGAAATAACAAGTGTTGGTGAGGATGTGGACAAAAAGAACTCTCATCCACTGTTTGGAATATAAATTGGTACAGCCATTGTGGAAATTAGTATAAAATTTTCTCAAAAATTTAAAAATAGAAACTTCATATGATCCAACAATTTTAATATTAGGAAATATACCCAGAGAAAACAAAACCACTAAATAAAGGGCATATGAGCTTCTATGTTTATTGAAGCATTATTTATAATAACCAACATATGGAAGTAACATAAGTGTCTATCGATGGATGAATAGATAAAGAAGATGTGGTTTATATACAACGATGGAATATTACAGAACCATAAAAAGAATGAGACCTTGTCATTTGTAAAACACAGATCTATAAGGTAGTATGCTAAGCAAAATAAATCTATTTGAGAAAGATGAATACTATATGATTTCACTCATACATGGAATCTAAAACAAAACAGAGAAATAAGCAAATATAAAGCAGGTTTAGACCTATAAACACAGAGAACAAACTGAAGGTTGTCAGAGGAAAGGGGGTGGACAAAATGGGGGAAAGGGCATGGAAGATATAGGAGTCCTATTATGGAATAAATATGTCATGGGAATAAAAGACACAGTATAGGGAATACAATCAATGATATTATAAGACCATTGTGTGATGACAGATGATAGCTACACTTGTAGTGAGCATAGCATAAGGATACAGGAAGTTTTCTAAAATACTGTACAGGAAAGTGAGTGTTGGTAAAATCTTTATGGAAAAGCAACTGCCATTTTATTTAAAAAAATTGACAAATATTCCTGAAACTAATATAACCCTGAATGTTAACTGCACTAGAATTAAAATTTAGAAATTAATAAAAAATAAATTATAAAAAACAAAACTTTAAAAAATAAAAGTAAAACAACCTGATAAAATGTTTATCCTCTTTCTCCAGAGCATTTAAATTCTCAACATTTACTGTAAGGGAATAATTAGCATTATATTCAAGTTTTAACAAATGATGATGTACTTCTCAGAATTATGCATAATAACAGAGAAGGAGAACTAATGTAAATGTCGAAAAATAGAGAAATGTTTGAATAGATGATATAACAATTATGTAAATGACTATCAGGCAAACATTATATTTCAAACAATATTTTATGACACAGGGATACATGATAATAGGGAAAGGATGTTTTAAAATGACATTTTGAAAATTAGTATTTCTAATACATGCATCCATTATACATATAAATGAGTTGTCATGTCTATTTCTATAGAGTAGAATCATGAATAAGTTAAATTTTCTTTGTTTTACGTATTTTCCAAATTTCTATAATGGCATGTATTACTGGTAGAAATTGTCAACATGTGTGATTTCTAGATCACTTTTATAAGAGCTGGTTGTAGTACTCATAGGAATGACTTAAAGTTAAGACTTTCATATATATTTTTGGTTACATGAAGAGATAAATAATTATTTTTGTTTGGTCAAAGAAATGTTAGAAGTATAAAAAAGCTAACCCAAGGCAGAATTTTTTTTAACATATAATATATTATTTATTTCACAGGTACAGGTCTGTGAATCATCAGTCTTACACAATTCACAGCACTCACCATATAGCACATACGCTCCCCAATGTCCCCAGCCACATTATGTCTCCCCAACTAGCAATGCTCAGTTTCCTGAGATAAAGTCTCTTTTGCTTTGTCTCCCTCCCCAAGGCAGAATTTTGACTAGAAAACAATTGAATGGATTACAAATTTATATACTTACTAGTGATAGATGTCAATTTATTACTTCTCACCTCAAAATTCAAATTAGATTGCTAATTCTGCAACAATGAGACTGAACCTTTTAAAAATTTTCCTTTTCCCATTTGGCGTGATGTTAAGCTTTTTTAGAAGAGGCTGCTGGAGCAATGTCACAGAATCAACTTTTCTGGTTCCAGTATATTCTCCTTAATGGGCTTCAGCTAGAGATTTCGCTAGTGTCTAGCTCCTGCACTGTACTGGGCTTTTCCAGCTATTTGGCTTACCAGCCCAAGGCTCTGAAGTGGGCAGGAGTCCTCAACACAGACTCTTAACACAAACTTCTCCAGCACTAGTTTCTTGAAGAGTGGATGCCTTGTTCCAAGTACAACATCATCATCAGCGTATATGGTTTCTCCAGTGCTGGAATCCTGCAGGATAGGTAGATTCTCCATAATCTGCTTCTTTCCATAGTCATGGGTTCCTATGGTGCCATGGCTCACCCAGCACACAAGTCTAAGAGTACAGATTGATCAGCAAATCTCAGAGGCCAACACATTCTCCTGGCATTATCCATTGGTTGGCTTTGTAGTAATGTGCCAGAAGTGAGACACTTTCCCAGAATGACTTTCTATGGCATCCAGAAAACAATTTCCAGCAGGTTCTGCCAGCATAGATCCAGATCCTGGGGCATAGGTGGGGAGATTTTCCCTTGAGTGCTCCAGCCCAGGCCTCGAAGTAGTGGTCACATCTTATATCTGTGTTCCCATTTCTTTAGCGTTCTCTTTATTATTCTCTACTTCTCACTAGCCAATACCTCTTTACTTCAATTTCTTGTTCTAGTTAATCATTCTTTATATTAAACTTCCCTTGTTCAAATAACTATGTGATTTCTCTCTCCACCCTGGACACTAATGGGTATGCTAATGAATAATTACATTGACTACAATAACCAGACTAAAAGTGTTGGTTAAGTGACTGCCTTCGGCTCAGGTCATGATCCTGGAGACCCGGGAGCAAGCCTCACGTCTGGCTCCCTGCTTGGCGGGAAGCCTGCTTCTCCCTTTCTCACTCCCCCTGCTTGTGTTCCCTCTCTAGCTGTGTTTCTCACTGTCAAATAAATAAAATCTTTAAAAAAAAAAACAAAAAAAAAATTTGAATGTTTGTTATGTGACTGGAAAATTAGATATGTTGTGCAGTCAATTGAAAAAATGAGTATAATTTATAGGAAGACAAATGTTGCTACAATAATAGGGAAGGATTTCTAACAATTGGATGGGTTAAAATGGAATAATAATTTCTCTGTCACTAGAGCTGTTTAAAGTAAACCCAGGTGCCTGTTTTTCTTAGATATTAGTGAAGGATAATTCGTATTATAAAGTGAAGTGGATGCCATCTACAATCACTTTCAATGCTGAAAGTCATGCATCTATGTATCTCTGACCATAATATGATTGATAACTAGGTTACTCAAAATTGTTGTGAAGGATTTTACCTCTCTTTTCAAGGAGTCTGTGTATTATTTTGCAAACTTCATTAACATTTATATATTTCTTTTCATCAAAATTTATGTAAGTCAGTGATAAAAATCAGTGCTCACTCAAATGTAGTTTTATTAACTGAAGTTACTTCACCTGAAATATGCAGGCTTTCAATTGCAACATTAAAACTAGAACAAAAAAAATCATATTTGATTTAAATAATAGGATTTTGTTTCATAAACATAAAGTTTCTCTCCCTGCATATTATGATTTCAGTATGATTTCATATATACAGTTGTTTTTCTTTAATTACTCTACATTATTCTGTTAACTTCATTGGAAAAATAGGCCCTGATGGGGCTCATGAGACATGTAAACTATTTCTTAAAGTGTTAGCTAACAATTCAAGCACAAGAGTATCTGACTAAACTTTAGAAGTAATTTAAGAATACTGAATAAAAAGAACTAAACTGGCATGTGTCCCAAGTACTGGAGTGACAGAGTTTCAATGAACACAATCAGTCAGGAATCTAATCTCACTTTTCATCCTTGCTACACGTATCATTTTGAATCTTTATATTATTTTTGGGTATTGATGCATTTCTAACTTTTATGGAAATGCACTACCTTACAAGTTATGAACACTATAATGTATTGCTCTCAAATGTCCTTTAAAGCTCTTTCCTATTTCATTGTCAAATTCAGGAGTTTAGCACTTTTTCAGTTTTATGTATCTGTTTTCTTTTTTTTTAAAGATTTTTTTTTAATTATTTGACAGAGAAAAACACAGCCAGAGAGGGAACACAAGCAGCGGGAGTGAGAGGGAGAAGCAGGCTTCCCACCAAGCAGGGAGCCCGATGTGGGACTTGATCCCGGGTCTCCGGGATCATGACCTGAGCCAAAGGCAGTCATTTAACCTACTGAGCTACCCAGGTGCCCCATGTATCTGTTTTCTTAAGGAGACCTACACTCAACTTAGCAGGTAGAAACACCTGAATTTACTTGTCAAGTTGTTCATTATCAATAGCCAACTTCATAAGCCAGGGGCCAAAAAAAGATATCACTAAACTGTATTACATGAATCTATGCATATTTTCATTTATCTTTGTGAATATTCAAACAACCTTTATGTATAGGTATAGGTTGAGTTATATCAAGTACTGATTATACCAAAGTGAATATAATGTTTATTGTCTTTTCTCAAATGGAAGATCTCATATAGTTTGAAAAAGTGACTTGAAAAATTGAAAAATGGGAACATAATAGTAGAAGAGTTCTGTTCAATTCATTATGAGTTAAAAGGAAACATAAATATGGCTAGTGTCAGTAGGCCAGTGTGTCCTTTAGGCAGACTTTATGTAGGTTACCAGGGAAAGGAATAGATGAGAGGAAACCTTAAATATTGCACTTGCAAAAAGTATGGCTATGTTTCACCTGTTAAGGTTGGAGGCTGAGGTAGACGTGAGAGAGTGAGATGAGATGAATTTGGGAGCGCAGGAGATATTAGGTAGTGAAGCAACACCCACCCCGAACAAGACCTGACTCTGCTTTTGTTTTCCATGTCTTTACACAAGCCAACCAATATTTTATTTGTCAAGAAATCATTTTCAAGTCATTTTTTTTACCTTTATGTGTGTCATATCATTACAGGAAACAGAGTACACCTAAAGTGAATAATTTTAAAAGCATTCAATAAAAAGACTATTTAAAGTGGAAGACAAGGTATCAATGCCACAATAGAGTAGTGTCATACACCAAGGCCAGTGTAACGTAGGGTAGGGGGAAGCATGACAGTGACCAGTTAGCCCAAGGGATAATTCTAGGGAATGCATAACCCAAACTCTCAACCCAACCTTCCACTTAACTTGTAACAATGTTACTCATCTACTAAACCCAAAAGGAAACCGAAGAACCAAGGGATCTATAGACCATAATAATTTGTTTCTAGAGCATAGAGTGTGGTGGAAGATGATGGAGAGCTATTTGGAGGGGCAAAAGAAGATATCTATTTTATGTGACAATATCTTATGTGACATTAAAATCAACAGGAATTTTTAAGTTGCACTTCTAAATTTCTGTCTTCTCTAAATAAATATATAGAGAGAGTTAAAAATTTGAATTTTAACCTACACATAAAAGGGCTTCATTGGAGGTTTTCAGGAAACAAAATGACATGTTTAGATTTGCATTTTAAAGTCATCATTCACAACCTTTCTAACGTGGAGCATGGATGAGGACATAAATCCATTGGTTATCAATAGTCCCTGCAAATGGAAATAAGCATATGAATTACATGAATGGCATGGAGGACAGCAGAGAAGGAGTAGAAGATTATCAAGAGTTAAGTCAAAAAGTGTTTGGTAAAGAGTTTTTTTGTGTCTACCTCTGAGTGACAGTTTGTCTGTAGGAGGGATAATGGTATCAGTAAACTATGAAATTAAAATTGGTTTCAAAAATTCATTTTGGAGTTATTAGTCATGATATTGCCCTAAATACCTAGGGGAAGAAATACATTTTAGTTCTTGGGGAGATAAAAGTAAATTCTGTTAGGATGATGAAATAGAGATAGCTAAGAAATGTACAGATGATGATTAGTGATAAGAGGTGAGAAATATTTTTGAGTATACATCTCAAAATAGTGGTTTGAATCTGGAGCGCCTGGGTGGCTCAGTGGGTTAAGCCTCTGCCTTCGGCTCAGGTCATGATCCCAGGGTCCGGGGATTGAGCCCCATGTGGGGCTCTGCTCGGCAGGGAGCCTGTTTCCCCTTCTTTCTCTGCCTGCCTGTGATCTCTCCCTCTGTCAAATAAACAAATAAAATCTTTAAATGGTTTGAATTGGAGATATAAATTAAAGTTGAAACCATAAAAGTGGATGAGATTGCCCAGGAACATCCACTATAGAGACAATATTTTCAAATTTACAAGACACACACACACACAAAGAAATAAAAAACGTCATTTAAATGAAAAAAAATTGTTATTTTCAGATACACAATTATACAAACAGGAAATCCTAAGATTCTTAGAAGGGAAAAAAAATTGCTAAAAGGAAAAGAAGACCTACTAGATCTAATAAGATAATTTAATAATGTCTCAGAAGTCAAAATTAATTATATAATTATATGTAGCAATACAAATTTAGAAAATGAAATTTAAAGAATATTATTCAAATAGTATTCACAACCATAAGATACATGAGATTATATCTTATGAAATTTGTTCAAGATCTTTACATTTTAGCTATAAAATGAGTGAGGTAAAATTTAAAGTCCAGAATGAATAAGAAATATACTAATTTATGGATTAAAAGACTCAAAATTATTAACATGGTAAAAGTCCCCAAAATAAAGTACAGCTTCAATGAAATCCTAAACTCACAGCACACTTTTTTGTGTGTGAATGATGGCAAAGTGATTCTAAGACTTAAACAGAGATGAAAAAGTTCTAGAAAAATCAAAGCAATCTTCACAAAGAAAAACTAAATGAGAGAACTCTTCCTGACTTCAAGGTTTACTATTAATCTATAATGAACAAGACAGTGTGTTTCAGCCAAAGACAAACAGGTAGATGGAACAGAGTAAATGGTTCAAAAACAGGCCCTCACATACCTGTATGATTATCAAATAATTTTCAAGGGTGTTAATCCAGTGGGGAAAGAAAATTTTCTTCAACAAATACTGTTGGAATTGCTGAATATAAAATATAGAAATTGCTGAATATAGAAAAGAAAACAAAGCAACCATTGATATTTAACTCACATTAAACATAAAATAATTAATTCAAAATGGATCCTCTTGAATTCGAGACCTAACACTCAACACATAGACATTGAAGTTAAAAGCCAAAACTGTATGTGTTCTAGAAGAAAACAGAATATATATCCATGATTTAAACAGTCAAATATTTCATTTTTCCATCATAAAAATTGTAAATATTTGTTCAAACTCCTGTAAGAATATAAATTGGCTAGCCAGAGCCTGGGAAAAAATATTTTAACATATCTGACAAAGAACTTAATCTACACATACAAAGAACTCTGACAACTCCCTAATAAAATTGTTAAAAATGCAAAATACCTGAGGTGGCAAAATAAATTATCTGTATTTGATATAGGTGTCGGTTACAAAATTGTATACATGTGCCAAACTGATCTAACTCTATTAAGTATTTTTACATTATGTTGTATGAAAACTATGACTCAAAACCAAAATTAATGTATGAAAACTATGACTCAAAACCAATAATGAGCATGTTATGATTTATCTGGGCAAAGGAGAGACATATCTTATTTGTCTTCTAAAACCAACCTTACAAAAACCACAAAAAGCCTTCTCGTGTCTTGTGGGTGGTTTATTTTTCTGTACAAAGAGATCAGTATTATTATTGTAAAGCGATGCATTTGTCCTACAGAAGATTTTGACATGGCAACTCAGGAGCTAAATACCTAATAGTAATTACATGCATATATGTTTAATATTATTGGTGTACTCATTCAAATGTAATTAGATCACAAAACGGACACACAGGTAAGAACTAGCTCCATATCACTGCTTTACTCAGGTCCCAGAAAAGCCACTAATGACAGTGAAAAGAGAAGTGTGGCAGAAACTGAACTGGTTAGTCACACAGCAAAGATCCATGGTAACAGAAAAATCCCCAATGTTCTTATGAATATCATTCGAGTTTGCTCCAATGTAGGTTAACTCATCCACGCTTTCCTCCAAAGTTACTTTCTGTGAAATGTATTGAATGAGAGTGGCACTGACTTTTATTTAGTTTGAAATAGATCATACATCTTCATGTCATAGAAATAGTGTAAGAGGGCGCCTGGGTGGCCCGGTTGGTTAAGCAGCTGCTTTTTGCTCAGGTCATGATCTCAGTGTTTGGGGATGGAGCCTGGAGTCCGGCTCCCTGCTCCCCAGAGAGCATACTTCTCCCTCTTCTGCCTGCCACTCTGCCTACTTGTGCTCTCTCTATTTCTCTCTCAAAAAAATAAATAAAATCTTTAAAAAAATATATAAGAATTATAAACTCATGACTCAAATTAAGAAGTAAAGTTTAAATCCACATTCCCTGTATGTTTCTCGAAGTTGGCCTTGTCCCTCCTCCTCCACTCTCACCGTACAAAAGGCTGTTATCATCTGGAACTTGGCATGCATCAGTTCCATAGGTGTTTGCAAATTTTGTTTCAGATTTATCGGAAAACAACACACAGTCTGGTTTGGGGTTTTTTAATTCTTGAAATGCATTTTATTTTATTGCTTCAATGATTTTGCAACTTGCTATTTTTCAATCCATGCTGTATTAGATCTCCCTGTGTTGACACAGGCTACTTCAGTTCACTCATTTCCTCACCTGCATTTTTTTTTTTTAATTTTTATTCTTATGTTTTTGGCCCAACATTTGATAGGGATAAGCTGGTGAACTTCCATTTTGATCATGTTGCCTTTTTTCCTTTTCTCCTTTAGGGAAATTGAAAGTACCCTGATGAGTATTTCAGGCATTTTCTGGGTGAGAGAACTGACTTTGGCAGGAGTTTGTATGCCACAGTTGTTTTCCCCTTTCAGAGCTGAGCTGAAGTGTTAATTACTTATTCCAACTGGCATTCTTGCAAAAATTTCTTTGAAAGCAAGGACTAAAATTGTGGAGATAGTAGCTGTGAAAGAGGAGCACAGCAACCCACATTCATACCAAACAAGGTGACAAAAATGGATGAAAGCAGTGTCCCTAAAACTGACCTAAAGTTTCCAACAGAAAAAAAGGAAATATATACAGATCTCAAAATGATTGAAGTGAAAAAGCTCCTATAGTTTCGTCATTATGTCTAAATAGAGAGACGACACTTTTCCCAGCTCACAGAATATGAGATATTTTTGGAGATAATGCCAATGTATTTGAAGTGAGTCAAGAATTCTCTGCCTCCATCTGCATGCCTGGATAGGGTATGTTTTCTGTACATAAATGGGGTGATGATCATAATAATAACACTATTATTTGAGTGTTTATTCTCTGCTTAGCAGCATTTTAAAGACTTTACATATAACTGATTAATTCCTCACAAAAATATTATGAAGGAGGAACCATTATTTTTCCTATTTTTAAGTGAAGAACTTGAGCACAAAAAGATTCACTACCCAGTCCAAATACATAAATCTTAAAAAAATAAAAAATTGAAATTTACGTAAGAATTTCCTCATTTTATTCAGTGGCTATTGACCAGCCTCCCTCTCCTTCCCATTTCTGTTACAGTCCAGCAAACTCTACACTATAGCAACAATTTCATTGATATCCCTAAGCTATTCAAATATATATCTCTTAGGTGTTCTGAAAGCTGGGCCAATGTTCCCAGCTATGACAAAAGTGAAAAAAGCTTAGGTTTGATTAGACCTGAATTTGTCTTAAATCTAGATCTATAACTTAGTAGTTGTGGAACTGACCATCGGTTTTCTCATTTCTCAAATGAAATAATAATAGTACTTCATGCATTGTTGTGATGATCAAATGAGTTCCACATACAGAGTTGCATTGGGTGGAGTTCCTGGGACTGGATACAAGTCCCACAACTGAGAACAAAAAGTATAAGGGGTCCAGTGTTGTAAACCTAGAGACCTACCTCTGTTAAAACTAGCTAAAATCCCAAAGGCAATCTTTGAGGTACAATTTCAACATAAACATCTCTACTACCACCTCTGTCACCACCTGGATGAATGAACAGAAGTATAAAAATGGAAGAGGCTGAGTGATGGGCTTTGGGTCAGCCATAGTTCATAAAAAGAAACTCTCCCTTTACCTTTCCTTCCCTAGGGGAGAGAAACGTCAAGATAATGCCTCAAGAGATCTCTGATTGCTTGCATAGTCAATGTTTATTTTCTGGTTGCATGTCTGCATATTCATTAAATATGCTGGTCTTCGCAGGACCTCCAGAAATGGACAAAACAATGCATGAGACTTGGTGGGTGGGATCATAGAGAGACGAGAAGACAAGGACACTGGCCAAACTCAATTCCAAAGAGTCACAGATAATTGATCCGTGTCTTGTCCACAAGGTTCAGGTCTGCAGGCCATGAAGAACAGCAGATAGAGGTTTGTGAGGCACAAAAGCAGCATAGGACAAAAGGGCAATTGCCTAATTTGACATGGCACTTCTAGTGGGGACAGCCAGAAATTTATTTGAACTGTCAGTGGACAAACATTATTACCTGGTCATTTAAGTAAGAATTCAGCTTTTATCAGCAGGGCCTTCTTATACCACCATTAGTCTTAACTGAACAAATAGAAAAATGAACTAGAAAGTAATTATGAGACACCAAGAAGACATCAAATTTACTACAGAGAGCCATAAAGGGAGATGACATTTGCTTCCCCTAATATGTTGGCCTTCAGAACCTGAATGGCAAGCAAAGTATGTTGAGGGGGCAGATGAAAGAGCAGATTTGGGGCTCACATTGAACCCCAGGCTGCCCCAGCCATCGGTTTAGTTTGCACTGGTGGGAGATTGGATCTGAGAGAGGAAAACTTAAACAAGATATGAAATTGAAATTATGAAACAAAAAGGGGGAAGTTGTGAATCTAAAAATACGTCTCAATGACTTTAAGTATCTAAAATGTACAGTTAAGCTGATAGGTCATTAAGGAAATTAGCTCCCCCGGTAGTAAAGATAGGAGTATTGATAGAACATTACTGGTAGGGTTGCCGCGTGGCTCAGTCATTGGGTACCTGACGTTGGCTCAGGTCATGATCCCAGAGTCCTAGGATTGAGACTGGCATTGGGCTTCCCGATCAGCAGGAAACCTGCTTCTTCCTCTCTCACACCCCCCGCCGCTTGTGTTACCTCTCTGGCTGTGTTTATGTCTGTCCAATGAATAAATAAAATCTTTAAAAAAAAAGAATATTACTGGTAGCCATTATTGGGAAAATAATGTAGCTGAATCTTTAAATACCCACAAGTTATAATTGCATACCTTGTCAATGCACCGGTCCTTAAGCTCTTGCCCCTCTCTTCAAATCCAGCTTTCCATTCTCTGTGTTACGTTACTGCAACTGGGACTCCAGACACAGCAGTCCCCCTTTATCACTCCTTGTGGTGTTCTACCAAAAGGGAAAATAGACTGAGAGATCAGAAGAGGGAAGAGACTTATCCTTCCTGTTTGTTTGCTATACCTGTCAGCATCGTCTCACCAGGATGCCCTCACTTTTTCATTAATTCTAATTTCTAGCTTTCTTGGTCTTCTCTGCCCCAACTTAACAATGGTGTCCCTTCACAGGTGTGAGTCACACAGGACACCTCCTTCCTGCTTCTAGGTTCTGCTTACCCACTTTCTTCTCTCTCGTCTCTCAGTCTCTCAGGGAATATTTGCTTCTTAAAGCTATTGTGTTAGCTCAATGTGTTCATTTTGTTTACTTGTTTTCTAACACTAGTTTAATCATTTTCTCATAATAATCTGTCTCAAAATAACCAGTATTTCAAAAGTTCCCTTGATTGAACTGTGACTGATACAATGAGATATAGTAGCTACCGGCTTAGTACATAGTAGATACTTAGATAATAGCAGATCCAGCCCCTAGCCAGAGGTAGGAAATAAAAGTTAGAATTCTACTGTGCTTTTCTCTCCCCAGGAGTACTTATTTGACAACTAATAGAAGCATTGCTTTTATAATAGGAGCATGAGGACTTTTACCCAAGAAAGAACCTGGATAAAATTATGAATATATATTCTCACTATTTATCAGTATCATATTATATATACAGTACTGTCCCCTTATCCATGGGGAATATGTATTAAGACTTCTAGCAGATGCCTACTGTGACTAGTACTGAATCTTGTACATGCTATGCTTTTCTCTATACATACATACCTATCATAAACTTTATTTTATAAATTAGGCACAGTAGGAGATAATAATAACTAATAATAAAATAGCACAATTACAACATTATTCTTTAATAAAAGTTATATGAATGTGGTCTGTCTCTCAGAATATCTTACTGCTGACCTCTGACACTGTCAGAAGGAGTGTCCTGAGCCTCGGTTGACTGCAGGTAACTGAAACCTCAGAAAGTGAAATCATGGGTAAGGGAGGACTTCTGTTTATCATATACAGGTACACATGCCTATACATGTATATATTCTACATTATATACAAAATACCTAACAACATGTATAATAGATAATGTATAACTATATAAAATACACAAAAATTTGTCTTATATATATTCGTGAGAGAGAACAACAACAAAAAAAAGAGACCATTACATTTAATGATGGTGAAAATGTTTTCAGGTTTAAGATTTTTATTTATTTATTTTAAAGATTTTATTTATTTATTTGACAGAGAGAGAGAGATCACAAGTAGGCAGAGAGGCAGGCAGAGAGAGAGGGGAAGCAGGCTCCCTGCTGAACAGAGAGCCGGATGCAGGCCTCGATCCCAGGACCCTGAAATCATGACCTGAGCCTAAGGCAGAGGCTTTAACCCACTGAGCCACCGAGGTGCTCTAAGTCTTTTTTTAAAAGATTTATTTATATATTTGAGAGAGAGAGAGAGAATGTGTGTGTGCCTGAGTGGGGGGAAGGGCAAAGGGAGACAATCTCTGGCAGAGTCCCCGCTGAGCATGGAGCCCAACGTGGGGTTCAGTCTCACAGCACATGAGATCATGACCCATGAGATCATAACCTGAGCTGAAACCCAGACTCAGACACTCAGCCGTCTGAGCCACTGAGGCTTTCTTCACGTTTAAGATTTTTATAGTGAGTTTGTGTAGACAAAAGGCCATATATATACTTTGATGATCAGGAATTTTAAAATCGCCATGTTTTAAAATCATATATCTGGTAACTGCAACAATCTGAATTTCTGTCCATTGAAAGTTGCTACCTAGGTCACTATAGAAAAGTCTTAAAGTTCCATCAATACAGAATTAAGGAATGTGTCTTATAATCTTGTCTTTGAGCTTCATATCTTTTCCTGTCACAACTGATGGCCTGTTGTGTCACGGAGAAGCTGGATATCATAGAGAATGTTTCTGCTTTTGAAACGTGCATTTTCAGATGTTATATTTTTATCTTCAATAGGGCTAATTGGATTTGAATTCCTGCCTTAATTTATTTTCTATTTTAACTCGTCATGATTATTTTTTTTATTTTAGTGGTTTCCCATTCCTTAAAGAACAGCTCAGACATCTCCTGAGAATGACATGCACTCCCCTTGTCCAGTGGGTCTGCAACCTCATTCTGTGGTCATGAAACAGATGCTGCTTATGTCCCCACCATGAATGTGAAGTCTCTTTTCTTTGAGCATTTCAACCCCATTGGTTACAATTAGTTTCTAACAATGTACTTTGACCTTCTTATAGCAATCTCTGATCACTCATAAATTTATCTGTTCACCTAGAAAAACACATAAAAACAAAACTGTCTTTCTTTCACCACCTGTAACCTCCAAATTATCAAGTTTTTTTTATTTCCTATCACCTTTGATTTCATATCTTCCTGAGGCTCTACACAATAGAAAAAAGCTTCTGCCTTCAGCCCAGGTCATGATTCTGGAGTTCCAGGATAGAGGCCTGAGCAGGAAGCCCGCTTCTCTCTCTCTCACTCCCCCTGCTTGTGTTCCCTCTCTAGCTGTGTTTCTCTCTGTCAAATAAATAAATAAAATCTTAAAAAAAAAAAAAAAAGAACAATCATGACCAATTGGCTGGGAAACAATTGTGTGCTCTTTTATGTTGATGTGTTAAAATCATTTTGAAAGTTAAATTACATTTTATTTTGAAATTTGTGGGAATGAAAAAATAGAACTTTCTAATAATGGTAAAATCATTTAAAACAAAAACATCCTCTCACACAATGAACTCACTGTGGAATTCAATATAAGGTTAATTCTTATGCAAGCTCCATTAAGCATGCATGTTAGAAAACTAAGAGTAAATCTGATTGTAGCACTGCATTATTTGTCATACAATTTTATTTCCTAAGGGGGATGATAAATAATAAAGTTAGTATGCAATGGTTTTATTTTATCCAGCCAACACATGTAGTACATACTATATGCAAGACATTATAACCCAAGCATGTTAAAAATATTAAGACTTTTAACCTTCCTCACAATTCTCAATGATAGGAACTTTATTATCACTAATTTACAGATTTTTAAAAATGGAGATACAGAGAGGTTAAGTGTGCTCAGAGACACACATCTAGTAATCTGTGGAGCCAGGGTTTGAACCCAGACAGACTTGGGGACAGATGCCTGCTTTTAATCTACATGAAAATTATTCTAATTGATCATTGGCTTTTCTCATATTTATCTTATTTATATGTTAACAACTGGGATGTGTATGTCAAAGATTCAGGAAGAGAGATTTGCATTTTCACATGAGTAAACTTTTGATGCAATATATCCTCTGAAGTTCAAGACAGGGACTATATTGCTTCAGCTTTCCTGGAGAGATGCCCTACTTTATGCAATGATCTTACAAATTCTCACATCAACTCAGTCTTACTTACTTTCTCTTTTCCATTCCCTATCATCCAGGAGACTAAGAAACATAGGTGTGGTGTAGGCCTGGTTAACTGTGATTTCTCCATTCACCTTTCAGAAGGATTATCAAAAGTCTCGAGAGATCTATTAATCCAATTCCCTAACTTTTCATGGAAAATAATGCAAATCCATGCAGGAAACAGCAGCATCAGTGAGGACCTTGAATGGCAATGGCAAACTGATTCTATAAAGGGCCAGATAGTAAATAGTTGGTGCTTTGCAAGCCACATACTGTCTGCCATATATTCTTCCTTGTTTATTTTCCAGCCCTTTAAATTGTACCAAAACTTCTTGGCTCTCAGGGCTGTACAAAATCAGGCTACAGGTTTGATTTACCTACTGGTTATAGCTTGTACATTCTGATCTAGATGGCACTTTAAAAACTTGCTCAATTCTGATTTTACATTTTGATTATAAATCTATTCTTTCTTTCCTTCATTCACCTCTCTACAAATACTTACTGAGCGGACAGTACTTGCTGGGCCCAGTTGCCAATGCTGAGTTGTGTCAAGCAGACCAAGGCTCTGTGTTGTTTGCCCTGTTATAGGACAGGAAAAAAACCACATTTACAAGTAAACAAATACTATGATATCAAAACTTAATAAGTGCAGTGGAGAAAATAAAGCAGGGCTCTAAGATAGTTTGAACATTGAAAGTAGAACCTACTTTATTTGGGATGGTTAGGGAAAATCTTTCTGAAAAGATCTATTTCAAACAGAGATACAAATGAACACATAGTCAAGATAAGAAAAATGCCAGTACATAGGGCTGTTGGCGTTGGATAGTCTAAAACCAGAGACTGGTACATACTAAAGTTTGGTCCACTTTCTGGAAGAGCCAGGCTGCTGGCAGCTGTCCATATAAAATTTTTGAACTTGTAGGGGTGAAAGAACTCAGTCAACAAAGAACATGGGTCAGAGGTGA